>CAMPDV010006856.1:0-17523 GCA_946699065.1 Loxodes magnus
TCTGGTATTAAAATTACTCTTTCTCACTTCAAAACATATCAAAAACTATGCTTTTTTTTACTTCTAAAATTACACTACTTTTTTTCTTACTTTGTTAACTCACTCTGGTATTAAAATTACTCTTTCTCACTTCAAAACATATCAAAAACTATACTTTTTTTTACTTCTAAAATTACAATACTTTTTTTCTTACTTTGTTAACTCACTCTGGTATTAAAATTACTCTTTCTCACTTCAAAACATATCAAAAACTATGCTTTTTTTTACTTCTAAAATTACACTACTTTTTTTCTTACTTTGTTAACTCACTCTGGTATTAAAATTACTCTTTCTCACTTCAAAACATATCAAAAACTATGCTTTTTTTTACTGTAAAAATTACACTACTTTTTTTCTTACTTTGTTAACTCACTCTGGTATTAAAATTACTCTTTCTCACTTCAAAACATATCAAAAACTATGCTTTTTTTTACTTCTAAAATTACACTACTTTTTTTCTTACTTTGTTAACTCACTCTGGTATTAAAATTACTCTTTCTCACTTCAAAACATATCAAAAACTATGCTTTTTTTTACTTCTAAAATTACACTACTTTTTTTCTTACTTTGTTAACTCACTCTGGTATTAAAATTACTCTTTCTCACTTCAAAACATATCAAAAACTATGCTTTTTTTTACTTCTAAAATTACACTACTTTTTTTCTTACTTTGTTAACTCACTCTGGTATTAAAATTACTCTTTCTCACTTCAAAACATATCAAAAACTATGCTTTTTTTTACTGTAAAAATTACACTACTTTTTTTCTTACTTTGTTAACTCACTCTGGTATTAAAATTACTCTTTCTCACTTCAAAACATATCAAAAACTATGCTTTTTTTTACTTCTAAAATTACACTACTTTTTTTCTTACTTTGTTAACTCACTCTGGTATTAAAATTACTTTTTCTCACTTCAAAACATATCAAAAACTATGCTTTTTTTTACTTCTAAAATTACACTACTTTTTTTCTTACTTTGTTAACTCACTCTGGTATTAAAATTACTCTTTCTCACTTCAAAACATATCAAAAACTATGCTTTTTTTTACTGTAAAAATTACACTACTTTTTTTCTTACTTTGTTAACTCACTCTGGTATTAAAATTACTCTTTCTCACTTCAAAACATATCAAAAACTATGCTTTTTTTTACTTCTAAAATTACACTACTTTTTTTCTTACTTTGTTAACTCACTCTGGTATTAAAATTACTCTTTCTCACTTCAAAACATATCAAAAACTATGCTTTTTTTTACTTCTAAAATTACACTACTTTTTTTCTTACTTTGTTAACTCACTCTGGTATTAAAATTACTCTTTCTCACTTCAAAACATATCAAAAACTATGCTTTTTTTTACTTCTAAAATTACACTACTTTTTTTCTTACTTTGTTAACTCACTCTGGTATTAAAATTACTTTTTCTCACTTCAAAACATATCAAAAACTATGCTTTTTTTTTACTTCTAAAATTACACTACTTTTTTTCTTACTTTGTTAACTCACTCTGGTATTAAAATTACTCTTTCTCACTTCAAAACATATCAAAAACTATGCTTTTTTTTACTTCTAAAATTACACTACTTTTTTTCTTACTTTGTTAACTCACTCTGGTATTAAAATTACTCTTTCTCACTTCAAAACATATCAAAAACTATGCTTTTTTTTACTTCTAAAATTACACTACTTTTTTTCTTACTTTGTTAACTCACTCTGGTATTAAAATTACTCTTTCTCACTTCAAAACATATCAAAAACTATGCTTTTTTTTACTTCTAAAATTACACTACTTTTTTTCTTACTTTGTTAACTCACTCTGGTATTAAAATTACTTTTTCTCACTTCAAAACATATCAAAAACTATGCTTTTTTTTTACTTCTAAAATTACACTACTTTTTTTCTTACTTTGTTAACTCACTCTGGTATTAAAATTACTCTTTCTCACTTCAAAACATATCAAAAACTATGCTTTTTTTTACTTCTAAAATTACACTACTTTTTTTCTTACTTTGTTAACTCACTCTGGTATTAAAATTACTCTTTCTCACTTCAAAACATATCAAAAACTATGCTTTTTTTTACTTCTAAAATTACACTACTTTTTTTCTTACTTTGTTAACTCACTCTGGTATTAAAATTACTCTTTCTCACTTCAAAACATATCAAAAACTATGCTTTTTTTAACTGTAAAAATTACACTACTTTTTTTCTTACTTTGTTAACTCACTCTGGTATTAAAATTACTCTTTCTCACTTCAAAACATATCAAAAACTATGCTTTTTTTTACTTCTAAAATTACACTACTTTTTTTCTTACTTTGTTAACTCACTCTGGTATTAAAATTACTCTTTCTCACTTCAAAACATATCAAAAACTATGCTTTTTTTTACTTCTAAAATTACACTACTTTTTTTCTTACTTTGTTAACTCACTCTGGTATTAAAATTACTCTTTCTCACTTCAAAACATATCAAAAACTATGCTTTTTTTTACTTCTAAAATTACACTACTTTTTTTCTTACTTTGTTAACTCACTCTGGTATTAAAATTACTCTTTCTCACTTCAAAACATATCAAAAACTATGCTTTTTTTTACTTCTAAAATTACACTACTTTTTTTCTTACTTTGTTAACTCACTCTGGTATTAAAATTACTCTTTCTCACTTCAAAACATATCAAAAACTATACTTTTTTTTACTTCTAAAATTACAATACTTTTTTTCTTACTTTGTTAACTCACTCTGGTATTAAAATTACTCTTTCTCACTTCAAAACATATCAAAAACTATGCTTTTTTTTACTTCTAAAATTACAATACTTTTTTTCTTACTTTGTTAACTCACTCTGGTATTAAAATTACTCTTTCTCACTTCAAAACATATCAAAAACTATGCTTTTTTTTACTTCTAAAATTACACTACTTTTTTTCTTACTTTGTTAACTCACTCTGGTATTAAAATTACTCTTTCTCACTTCAAAACATATCAAAAACTATGCTTTTTTTTACTTCTAAAATTACACTACTTTTTTTCTTACTTTGTTAACTCACTCTGGTATTAAAATTACTCTTTCTCACTTCAAAACATATCAAAAACTATGCTTTTTTTTACTTCTAAAATTACACTACTTTTTTTCTTACTTTGTTAACTCACTCTGGTATTAAAATTACTCTTTCTCACTTCAAAACATATCAAAAACTATGCTTTTTTTTACTTTAAAAATTACACTACTTTTTTTCTTACTTTGTTAACTCACTCTGGTATTAAAATTACTCTTTCTCACTTCAAAACATATCAAAAACTATGCTTTTTTTTACTTCTAAAATTACACTACTTTTTTTCTTACTTTGTTAACTCACTCTGGTATTAAAATTACTCTTTCTCACTTCAAAACATATCAAAAACTATGCTTTTTTTTACTTCTAAAATTACACTACTTTTTTTCTTACTTTGTTAACTCACTCTGGTATTAAAATTACTCTTTCTCACTTCAAAACATATCAAAAACTATGCTTTTTTTTACTTCTAAAATTACACTACTTTTTTTCTTACTTTGTTAACTCACTCTGGTATTAAAATTACTCTTTCTCACTTCAAAACATATCAAAAACTATGCTTTTTTTTACTTCTAAAATTACACTACTTTTTTTCTTACTTTGTTAACTCACTCTGGTATTAAAATTACTCTTTCTCACTTCAAAACATATCAAAAACTATACTTTTTTTTACTTCTAAAATTACAATACTTTTTTTCTTACTTTGTTAACTCACTCTGGTATTAAAATTACTCTTTCTCACTTCAAAACATATCAAAAACTATGCTTTTTTTTACTTCTAAAATTACAATACTTTTTTTCTTACTTTGTTAACTCACTCTGGTATTAAAATTACTCTTTCTCACTTCAAAACATATCAAAAACTATGCTTTTTTTTACTTCTAAAATTACACTACTTTTTTTCTTACTTTGTTAACTCACTCTGGTATTAAAATTACTCTTTCTCACTTCAAAACATATCAAAAACTATGCTTTTTTTTACTTCTAAAAATACACTACTTTTTTTCTTACTTTGTTAACTCACTCTGGTATTAAAATTACTCTTTCTCACTTCAAAACATATCAAAAACTATGCTTTTTTTTACTTCTAAAATTACACTACTTTTTTTCTTACTTTGTTAACTCACTCTGGTATTAAAATTACTCTTTCTCACTTCAAAACATATCAAAAACTATACTTTTTTTTACTTCTAAAATTACACTACTTTTTTTCTTACTTTGTTAACTCACTCTGGTATTAAAATTACTCTTTCTCACTTCAAAACATATCAAAAACTATACTTTTTTTTACTTCTAAAATTACAATACTTTTTTTCTTACTTTGTTAACTCACTCTGGTATTAAAATTACTCTTTCTCACTTCAAAACATATCAAAAACTATGCTTTTTTTTACTTCTAAAATTACACTACTTTTTTTCTTACTTTGTTAACTCACTCTGGTATTAAAATTACTCTTTCTCACTTCAAAACATATCAAAAACTATGCTTTTTTTTACTTCTAAAATTACACTACTTTTTTTCTTACTTTGTTAACTCACTCTGGTATTAAAATTACTCTTTCTCACTTCAAAACATATCAAAAACTATGCTTTTTTTTACTTCTAAAATTACACTACTTTTTTTCTTACTTTGTTAACTCACTCTGGTATTAAAATTACTCTTTCTCACTTCAAAACATATCAAAAACTATACTTTTTTTTACTTCTAAAATTACAATACTTTTTTTCTTACTTTGTTAACTCACTCTGGTATTAAAATTACTCTTTCTCACTTCAAAACATATCAAAAACTATGCTTTTTTTTACTTCTAAAATTACACTACTTTTTTTCTTACTTTGTTAACTCACTCTGGTATTAAAATTACTCTTTCTCACTTCAAAACATATCAAAAACTATGCTTTTTTTTACTTCTAAAATTACACTACTTTTTTTCTTACTTTGTTAACTCACTCTGGTATTAAAATTACTCTTTCTCACTTCAAAACATATCAAAAACTATGCTTTTTTTTACTTCTAAAATTACACTACTTTTTTTCTTACTTTGTTAACTCACTCTGGTATTAAAATTACTCTTTCTCACTTCAAAACATATCAAAAACTATGCTTTTTTTTACTTCTAAAATTACACTACTTTTTTTCTTACTTTGTTAACTCACTCTGGTATTAAAATTACTCTTTCTCACTTCAAAACATATCAAAAACTATGCTTTTTTTTACTTCTAAAATTACACTACTTTTTTTCTTACTTTGTTAACTCACTCTGGTATTAAAATTACTCTTTCTCACTTCAAAACATATCAAAAACTATGCTTTTTTTTACTTCTAAAATTACACTACTTTTTTTCTTACTTTGTTAACTCACTCTGGTATTAAAATTACTCTTTCTCACTTCAAAACATATCAAAAACTATGCTTTTTTTTACTTCTAAAATTACACTACTTTTTTTCTTACTTTGTTAACTCACTCTGGTATTAAAATTACTCTTTCTCACTTCAAAACATATCAAAAACTATACTTTTTTTTACTTCTAAAATTACACTACTTTTTTTCTTACTTTGTTAACTCACTCTGGTATTAAAATTACTCTTTCTCACTTCAAAACATATCAAAAACTATACTTTTTTTTACTTCTAAAATTACAATACTTTTTTTCTTACTTTGTTAACTCACTCTGGTATTAAAATTACTCTTTCTCACTTCAAAACATATCAAAAACTATGCTTTTTTTTACTTCTAAAATTACACTACTTTTTTTCTTACTTTGTTAACTCACTCTGGTATTAAAATTACTCTTTCTCACTTCAAAACATATCAAAAACTATGCTTTTTTTTACTTCTAAAATTACACTACTTTTTTTCTTACTTTGTTAACTCACTCTGGTATTAAAATTACTCTTTCTCACTTCAAAACATATCAAAAACTATGCTTTTTTTTACTTCTAAAATTACACTACTTTTTTTCTTACTTTGTTAACTCACTCTGGTATTAAAATTACTCTTTCTCACTTCAAAACATATCAAAAACTATGCTTTTTTTTACTTCTAAAATTACACTACTTTTTTTCTTACTTTGTTAACTCACTCTGGTATTAAAATTACTCTTTCTCACTTCAAAACATATCAAAAACTATGCTTTTTTTTACTTCTAAAATTACAATACTTTTTTTCTTACTTTGTTAACTCACTCTGGTATTAAAATTACTCTTTCTCACTTCAAAACATATCAAAAACTATGCTTTTTTTTACTTCTAAAATTACAATACTTTTTTTCTTACTTTGTTAACTCACTCTGGTATTAAAATTACTCTTTCTCACTTCAAAACATATCAAAAACTATGCTTTTTTTTACTTCTAAAATTACACTACTTTTTTTCTTACTTTGTTAACTCACTCTGGTATTAAAATTACTCTTTCTCACTTCAAAACATATCAAAAACTATGCTTTTTTTTACTTCTAAAATTACACTACTTTTTTTCTTACTTTGTTAACTCACTCTGGTATTAAAATTACTCTTTCTCACTTCAAAACATATCAAAAACTATGCTTTTTTTTACTTCTAAAATTACACTACTTTTTTTCTTACTTTGTTAACTCACTCTGGTATTAAAATTACTCTTTCTCACTTCAAAACATATCAAAAACTATACTTTTTTTTACTTCTAAAATTACACTACTTTTTTTCTTACTTTGTTAACTCACTCTGGTATTAAAATTACTCTTTCTCACTTCAAAACATATCAAAAACTATACTTTTTTTTACTTCTAAAATTACAATACTTTTTTTCTTACTTTGTTAACTCACTCTGGTATTAAAATTACTCTTTCTCACTTCAAAACATATCAAAAACTATGCTTTTTTTTACTTCTAAAATTACACTACTTTTTTTCTTACTTTGTTAACTCACTCTGGTATTAAAATTACTCTTTCTCACTTCAAAACATATCAAAAACTATGCTTTTTTTTACTGTAAAAATTACACTACTTTTTTTCTTACTTTGTTAACTCACTCTGGTATTAAAATTACTCTTTCTCACTTCAAAACATATCAAAAACTATGCTTTTTTTTACTTCTAAAATTACACTACTTTTTTTCTTACTTTGTTAACTCACTCTGGTATTAAAATTACTCTTTCTCACTTCAAAACATATCAAAAACTATGCTTTTTTTTACTTCTAAAATTACACTACTTTTTTTCTTACTTTGTTAACTCACTCTGGTATTAAAATTACTCTTTCTCACTTCAAAACATATCAAAAACTATGCTTTTTTTTACTTCTAAAATTACACTACTTTTTTTCTTACTTTGTTAACTCACTCTGGTATTAAAATTACTCTTTCTCACTTCAAAACATATCAAAAACTATGCTTTTTTTTACTTCTAAAATTACACTACTTTTTTTCTTACTTTGTTAACTCACTCTGGTATTAAAATTACTCTTTCTCACTTCAAAACATATCAAAAACTATACTTTTTTTTACTTCTAAAATTACAATACTTTTTTTCTTACTTTGTTAACTCACTCTGGTATTAAAATTACTCTTTCTCACTTCAAAACATATCAAAAACTATGCTTTTTTTTACTTCTAAAATTACAATACTTTTTTTCTTACTTTGTTAACTCACTCTGGTATTAAAATTACTCTTTCTCACTTCAAAACATATCAAAAACTATGCTTTTTTTTACTTCTAAAATTACACTACTTTTTTTCTTACTTTGTTAACTCACTCTGGTATTAAAATTACTCTTTCTCACTTCAAAACATATCAAAAACTATGCTTTTTTTTACTTCTAAAATTACACTACTTTTTTTCTTACTTTGTTAACTCACTCTGGTATTAAAATTACTCTTTCTCACTTCAAAACATATCAAAAACTATACTTTTTTTTACTTCTAAAATTACACTACTTTTTTTCTTACTTTGTTAACTCACTCTGGTATTAAAATTACTCTTTCTCACTTCAAAACATATCAAAAACTATACTTTTTTTTACTTCTAAAATTACAATACTTTTTTTCTTACTTTGTTAACTCACTCTGGTATTAAAATTACTCTTTCTCACTTCAAAACATATCAAAAACTATGCTTTTTTTTACTTCTAAAATTACACTACTTTTTTTCTTACTTTGTTAACTCACTCTGGTATTAAAATTACTCTTTCTCACTTCAAAACATATCAAAAACTATGCTTTTTTTTACTTCTAAAATTACACTACTTTTTTTCTTACTTTGTTAACTCACTCTGGTATTAAAATTACTCTTTCTCACTTCAAAACATATCAAAAACTATGCTTTTTTTTACTTCTAAAATTACACTACTTTTTTTCTTACTTTGTTAACTCACTCTGGTATTAAAATTACTCTTTCTCACTTCAAAACATATCAAAAACTATACTTTTTTTTACTTCTAAAATTACAATACTTTTTTTCTTACTTTGTTAACTCACTCTGGTATTAAAATTACTCTTTCTCACTTCAAAACATATCAAAAACTATACTTTTTTTTACTTCTAAAATTACAATACTTTTTTTCTTACTTTGTTAACTCACTCTGGTATTAAAATTACTCTTTCTCACTTCAAAACATATCAAAAACTATGCTTTTTTTTACTTCTAAAATTACACTACTTTTTTTCTTACTTTGTTAACTCACTCTGGTATTAAAATTACTCTTTCTCACTTCAAAACATATCAAAAACTATGCTTTTTTTTACTTCTAAAATTACACTACTTTTTTTCTTACTTTGTTAACTCACTCTGGTATTAAAATTACTCTTTCTCACTTCAAAACATATCAAAAACTATGCTTTTTTTTACTTCTAAAATTACACTACTTTTTTTCTTACTTTGTTAACTCACTCTGGTATTAAAATTACTCTTTCTCACTTCAAAACATATCAAAAACTATGCTTTTTTTTACTTCTAAAATTACACTACTTTTTTTCTTACTTTGTTAACTCACTCTGGTATTAAAATTACTCTTTCTCACTTCAAAACATATCAAAAACTATACTTTTTTTTACTTCTAAAATTACACTACTTTTTTTCTTACTTTGTTAACTCACTCTGGTATTAAAATTACTCTTTCTCACTTCAAAACATATCAAAAACTATACTTTTTTTTACTTCTAAAATTACAATACTTTTTTTCTTACTTTGTTAACTCACTCTGGTATTAAAATTACTCTTTCTCACTTCAAAACATATCAAAAACTATGCTTTTTTTTACTTCTAAAATTACACTACTTTTTTTCTTACTTTGTTAACTCACTCTGGTATTAAAATTACTCTTTCTCACTTCAAAACATATCAAAAACTATGCTTTTTTTTACTTCTAAAATTACACTACTTTTTTTCTTACTTTGTTAACTCACTCTGGTATTAAAATTACTCTTTCTCACTTCAAAACATATCAAAAACTATGCTTTTTTTTACTTCTAAAATTACACTACTTTTTTTCTTACTTTGTTAACTCACTCTGGTATTAAAATTACTCTTTCTCACTTCAAAACATATCAAAAACTATGCTTTTTTTTACTTCTAAAATTACACTACTTTTTTTCTTACTTTGTTAACTCACTCTGGTATTAAAATTACTCTTTCTCACTTCAAAACATATCAAAAACTATGCTTTTTTTTACTTCTAAAATTACACTACTTTTTTTCTTACTTTGTTAACTCACTCTGGTATTAAAATTACTCTTTCTCACTTCAAAACATATCAAAAACTATGCTTTTTTTAACTGTAAAAATTACACTACTTTTTTTCTTACTTTGTTAACTCACTCTGGTATTAAAATTACTCTTTCTCACTTCAAAACATATCAAAAACTATGCTTTTTTTTACTTCTAAAATTACACTACTTTTTTTCTTACTTTGTTAACTCACTCTGGTATTAAAATTACTCTTTCTCACTTCAAAACATATCAAAAACTATGCTTTTTTTTACTTCTAAAATTACACTACTTTTTTTCTTACTTTGTTAACTCACTCTGGTATTAAAATTACTCTTTCTCACTTCAAAACATATCAAAAACTATGCTTTTTTTTACTTCTAAAATTACACTACTTTTTTTCTTACTTTGTTAACTCACTCTGGTATTAAAATTACTCTTTCTCACTTCAAAACATATCAAAAACTATGCTTTTTTTTACTTCTAAAATTACACTACTTTTTTTCTTACTTTGTTAACTCACTCTGGTATTAAAATTACTCTTTCTCACTTCAAAACATATCAAAAACTATGCTTTTTTTTACTTCTAAAATTACACTACTTTTTTTCTTACTTTGTTAACTCACTCTGGTATTAAAATTACTCTTTCTCACTTCAAAACATATCAAAAACTATGCTTTTTTTTACTTCTAAAATTACACTACTTTTTTTCTTACTTTGTTAACTCACTCTGGTATTAAAATTACTCTTTCTCACTTCAAAACATATCAAAAACTATGCTTTTTTTTACTTCTAAAATTACACTACTTTTTTTCTTACTTTGTTAACTCACTCTGGTATTAAAATTACTCTTTCTCACTTCAAAACATATCAAAAACTATACTTTTTTTTACTTCTAAAATTACACTACTTTTTTTCTTACTTTGTTAACTCACTCTGGTATTAAAATTACTCTTTCTCACTTCAAAACATATCAAAAACTATACTTTTTTTTACTTCTAAAATTACAATACTTTTTTTCTTACTTTGTTAACTCACTCTGGTATTAAAATTACTCTTTCTCACTTCAAAACATATCAAAAACTATGCTTTTTTTTACTTCTAAAATTACACTACTTTTTTTCTTACTTTGTTAACTCACTCTGGTATTAAAATTACTCTTTCTCACTTCAAAACATATCAAAAACTATGCTTTTTTTTACTTCTAAAATTACACTACTTTTTTTCTTACTTTGTTAACTCACTCTGGTATTAAAATTACTCTTTCTCACTTCAAAACATATCAAAAACTATGCTTTTTTTTACTTCTAAAATTACACTACTTTTTTTCTTACTTTGTTAACTCACTCTGGTATTAAAATTACTCTTTCTCACTTCAAAACATATCAAAAACTATGCTTTTTTTTACTTCTAAAATTACACTACTTTTTTTCTTACTTTGTTAACTCACTCTGGTATTAAAATTACTCTTTCTCACTTCAAAACATATCAAAAACTATGCTTTTTTTTACTTCTAAAATTACACTACTTTTTTTCTTACTTTGTTAACTCACTCTGGTATTAAAATTACTCTTTCTCACTTCAAAACATATCAAAAACTATGCTTTTTTTTACTTCTAAAATTACACTACTTTTTTTCTTACTTTGTTAACTCACTCTGGTATTAAAATTACTCTTTCTCACTTCAAAACATATCAAAAACTATGCTTTTTTTAACTGTAAAAATTACACTACTTTTTTTCTTACTTTGTTAACTCACTCTGGTATTAAAATTACTCTTTCTCACTTCAAAACATATCAAAAACTATGCTTTTTTTTACTTCTAAAATTACACTACTTTTTTTCTTACTTTGTTAACTCACTCTGGTATTAAAATTACTCTTTCTCACTTCAAAACATATCAAAAACTATGCTTTTTTTTACTTCTAAAATTACACTACTTTTTTTCTTACTTTGTTAACTCACTCTGGTATTAAAATTACTCTTTCTCACTTCAAAACATATCAAAAACTATGCTTTTTTTTACTTCTAAAATTACACTACTTTTTTTCTTACTTTGTTAACTCACTCTGGTATTAAAATTACTCTTTCTCACTTCAAAACATATCAAAAACTATGCTTTTTTTTACTTCTAAAATTACACTACTTTTTTTCTTACTTTGTTAACTCACTCTGGTATTAAAATTACTCTTTCTCACTTCAAAACATATCAAAAACTATGCTTTTTTTACTTCTAAAATTACACTACTTTTTTTCTTACTTTGTTAACTCACTCTGGTATTAAAATTACTCTTTCTCACTTCAAAACATATCAAAAACTATGCTTTTTTTTACTTCTAAAATTACACTACTTTTTTTCTTACTTTGTTAACTCACTCTGGTATTAAAATTACTCTTTCTCACTTCAAAACATATCAAAAACTATGCTTTTTTTTACTTCTAAAATTACACTACTTTTTTTCTTACTTTGTTAACTCACTCTGGTATTAAAATTACTCTTTCTCACTTCAAAACATATCAAAAACTATGCTTTTTTTTACTTCTAAAATTACACTACTTTTTTTCTTACTTTGTTAACTCACTCTGGTATTAAAATTACTCTTTCTCACTTCAAAACATATCAAAAACTATACTTTTTTTTACTTCTAAAATTACAATACTTTTTTTCTTACTTTGTTAACTCACTCTGGTATTAAAATTACTCTTTCTCACTTCAAAACATATCAAAAACTATGCTTTTTTTTACTTCTAAAATTACACTACTTTTTTTCTTACTTTGTTAACTCACTCTGGTATTAAAATTACTCTTTCTCACTTCAAAACATATCAAAAACTATGCTTTTTTTTACTTCTAAAATTACACTACTTTTTTTCTTACTTTGTTAACTCACTCTGGTATTAAAATTACTCTTTCTCACTTCAAAACATATCAAAAACTATGCTTTTTTTTACTTCTAAAATTACACTACTTTTTTTCTTACTTTGTTAACTCACTCTGGTATTAAAATTACTCTTTCTCACTTCAAAACATATCAAAAACTATGCTTTTTTTTACTTCTAAAATTACACTACTTTTTTTCTTACTTTGTTAACTCACTCTGGTATTAAAATTACTCTTTCTCACTTCAAAACATATCAAAAACTATGCTTTTTTTTACTTCTAAAATTACACTACTTTTTTTCTTACTTTGTTAACTCACTCTGGTATTAAAATTACTCTTTCTCACTTCAAAACATATCAAAAACTATGCTTTTTTTTACTTCTAAAATTACACTACTTTTTTTCTTACTTTGTTAACTCACTCTGGTATTAAAATTACTCTTTCTCACTTCAAAACATATCAAAAACTATACTTTTTTTTACTTCTAAAATTACAATACTTTTTTTCTTACTTTGTTAACTCACTCTGGTATTAAAATTACTCTTTCTCACTTCAAAACATATCAAAAACTATGCTTTTTTTTACTTCTAAAATTACACTACTTTTTTTCTTACTTTGTTAACTCACTCTGGTATTAAAATTACTCTTTCTCACTTCAAAACATATCAAAAACTATGCTTTTTTTTACTTCTAAAATTACACTACTTTTTTTCTTACTTTGTTAACTCACTCTGGTATTAAAATTACTCTTTCTCACTTCAAAACATATCAAAAACTATGCTTTTTTTTACTTCTAAAATTACACTACTTTTTTTCTTACTTTGTTAACTCACTCTGGTATTAAAATTACTCTTTCTCACTTCAAAACATATCAAAAACTATGCTTTTTTTTACTTCTAAAATTACACTACTTTTTTTCTTACTTTGTTAACTCACTCTGGTATTAAAATTACTCTTTCTCACTTCAAAACATATCAAAAACTATGCTTTTTTTTACTTCTAAAATTACACTACTTTTTTTCTTACTTTGTTAACTCACTCTGGTATTAAAATTACTCTTTCTCACTTCAAAACATATCAAAAACTATGCTTTTTTTTACTTCTAAAATTACACTACTTTTTTTCTTACTTTGTTAACTCACTCTGGTATTAAAATTACTCTTTCTCACTTCAAAACATATCAAAAACTATGCTTTTTTTTACTGTAAAAATTACACTACTTTTTTTCTTACTTTGTTAACTCACTCTGGTATTAAAATTACTCTTTCTCACTTCAAAACATATCAAAAACTATGCTTTTTTTTACTTCTAAAATTACACTACTTTTTTTCTTACTTTGTTAACTCACTCTGGTATTAAAATTACTCTTTCTCACTTCAAAACATATCAAAAACTATGCTTTTTTTTACTTTAAAAATTACACTACTTTTTTTCTTACTTTGTTAACTCACTCTGGTATTAAAATTACTCTTTCTCACTTCAAAACATATCAAAAACTATACTTTTTTTTACTTCTAAAATTACACTACTTTTTTTCTTACTTTGTTAACTCACTCTGGTATTAAAATTACTCTTTCTCACTTCAAAACATATCAAAAACTATGCTTTTTTTAACTGTAAAAATTACACTACTTTTTTTCTTACTTTGTTAACTCACTCTGGTATTAAAATTACTCTTTCTCACTTCAAAACATATCAAAAACTATGCTTTTTTTTACTTCTAAAATTACACTACTTTTTTTCTTACTTTGTTAACTCACTCTGGTATTAAAATTACTCTTTCTCACTTCAAAACATATCAAAAACTATGCTTTTTTTTACTTCTAAAATTACACTACTTTTTTTCTTACTTTGTTAACTCACTCTGGTATTAAAATTACTCTTTCTCACTTCAAAACATATCAAAAACTATACTTTTTTTTACTTCTAAAATTACAATACTTTTTTTCTTACTTTGTTAACTCACTCTGGTATTAAAATTACTCTTTCTCACTTCAAAACATATCAAAAACTATGCTTTTTTTTACTTCTAAAATTACACTACTTTTTTTCTTACTTTGTTAACTCACTCTGGTATTAAAATTACTCTTTCTCACTTCAAAACATATCAAAAACTATGCTTTTTTTAACTGTAAAAATTACACTACTTTTTTTCTTACTTTGTTAACTCACTCTGGTATTAAAATTACTCTTTCTCACTTCAAAACATATCAAAAACTATGCTTTTTTTTACTTCTAAAATTACACTACTTTTTTTCTTACTTTGTTAACTCACTCTGGTATTAAAATTACTCTTTCTCACTTCAAAACATATCAAAAACTATGCTTTTTTTTACTTTAAAAATTACACTACTTTTTTTCTTACTTTGTTAACTCACTCTGGTATTAAAATTACTCTTTCTCACTTCAAAACATATCAAAAACTATACTTTTTTTTACTTCTAAAATTACACTACTTTTTTTCTTACTTTGTTAACTCACTCTGGTATTAAAATTACTCTTTCTCACTTCAAAACATATCAAAAACTATGCTTTTTTTAACTGTAAAAATTACACTACTTTTTTTCTTACTTTGTTAACTCACTCTGGTATTAAAATTACTCTTTCTCACTTCAAAACATATCAAAAACTATGCTTTTTTTTACTTCTAAAATTACACTACTTTTTTTCTTACTTTGTTAACTCACTCTGGTATTAAAATTACTCTTTCTCACTTCAAAACATATCAAAAACTATACTTTTTTTTACTTCTAAAATTACACTACTTTTTTTCTTACTTTGTTAACTCACTCTGGTATTAAAATTACTCTTTCTCACTTCAAAACATATCAAAAACTATGCTTTTTTTTACTTCTAAAATTACACTACTTTTTTTCTTACTTTGTTAACTCACTCTGGTATTAAAATTACTCTTTCTCACTTCAAAACATATCAAAAACTATGCTTTTTTTTACTTCTAAAATTACACTACTTTTTTTCTTACTTTGTTAACTCACTCTGGTATTAAAATTACTCTTTCTCACTTCAAAACATATCAAAAACTATGCTTTTTTTTACTTCTAAAATTACACTACTTTTTTTCTTACTTTGTTAACTCACTCTGGTATTAAAATTACTCTTTCTCACTTCAAAACATATCAAAAACTATGCTTTTTTTTACTGTAAAAATTACACTACTTTTTTTCTTACTTTGTTAACTCACTCTGGTATTAAAATTACTCTTTCTCACTTCAAAACATATCAAAAACTATGCTTTTTTTTACTTCTAAAATTACACTACTTTTTTTCTTACTTTGTTAACTCACTCTGGTATTAAAATTACTCTTTCTCACTTCAAAACATATCAAAAACTATGCTTTTTTTTACTTCTAAAATTACACTACTTTTTTTTCTTACTTTGTTAACTCACTCTGGTATTAAAATTACTCTTTCTCACTTCAAAACATATCAAAAACTATGCTTTTTTTTACTTCTAAAATTACACTACTTTTTTTCTTACTTTGTTAACTCACTCTGGTATTAAAATTACTCTTTCTCACTTCAAAACATATCAAAAACTATGTTTTTTTTTACTGTAAAAATTACACTACTTTTTTTCTTACTTTGTTAACTCACTCTGGTATTAAAATTACTCTTTCTCACTTCAAAACATATCAAAAACTATGCTTTTTTTTACTTCTAAAATTACACTACTTTTTTTCTTACTTTGTTAACTCACTCTGGTATTAAAATTACTCTTTCTCACTTCAAAACATATCAAAAACTATGCTTTTTTTTACTTCTAAAATTACACTACTTTTTTTCTTACTTTGTTAACTCACTCTGGTATTAAAATTACTCTTTCTCACTTCAAAACATATCAAAAACTATGCTTTTTTTAACTGTAAAAATTACACTACTTTTTTTCTTACTTTGTTAACTCACTCTGGTATTAAAATTACTCTTTCTCACTTCAAAACATATCAAAAACTATGCTTTTTTTTACTTCTAAAATTACACTACTTTTTTTCTTACTTTGTTAACTCACTCTGGTATTAAAATTACTCTTTCTCACTTCAAAACATATCAAAAACTATGCTTTTTTTTACTTTAAAAATTACACTACTTTTTTTCTTACTTTGTTAACTCACTCTGGTATTAAAATTACTCTTTCTCACTTCAAAACATATCAAAAACTATGCTTTTTTTTACTTCTAAAATTACACTACTTTTTTTCTTACTTTGTTAACTCACTCTGGTATTAAAATTACTCTTTCTCACTTCAAAACATATCAAAAACTATGCTTTTTTTTACTTCTAAAATTACACTACTTTTTTTCTTACTTTGTTAACTCACTCTGGTATTAAAATTACTCTTTCTCACTTCAAAACATATCAAAAACTATGCTTTTTTTTACTTCTAAAATTACACTACTTTTTTTCTTACTTTGTTAACTCACTCTGGTATTAAAATTACTCTTTCTCACTTCAAAACATATCAAAAACTATACTTTTTTTTACTTCTAAAATTACACTACTTTTTTTCTTACTTTGTTAACTCACTCTGGTATTAAAATTACTCTTTCTCACTTCAAAACATATCAAAAACTATGCTTTTTTTTACTTCTAAAATTACACTACTTTTTTTCTTACTTTGTTAACTCACTCTGGTATTAAAATTACTCTTTCTCACTTCAAAACATATCAAAAACTATGCTTTTTTTTACTTCTAAAATTACACTACTTTTTTTCTTACTTTGTTAACTCACTCTGGTATTAAAATTACTCTTTCTCACTTCAAAACATATCAAAAACTATGCTTTTTTTTACTTCTAAAATTACACTACTTTTTTTCTTACTTTGTTAACTCACTCTGGTATTAA
>CAMPDV010006857.1:0-23039 GCA_946699065.1 Loxodes magnus
GTTACTTGTCCTATAGTTTCTTTAGAGCCTTTTGTCATATTTGGAGGTTTAAAAAATCCATTTACGAAAGAATATTCAAGAAGAATATATAAAAGAAACAAATAATAATGGCAATAAAGTTAAATTTTTAAAGATGTTGCAGCTTTAACGGAGATGAAAATAAGAGGTATCTATGGATATGCTTTTGCTTATGAATAGGGAAGAGTTTCAATAATGAGGATTGATTTAGAAAAGTTGAGTTATAGAAGTATTAAAGGGCATAACTGAGATAATAATAATATTGATATGATTAATATTATTGATAATAAATATAGTTTTATATGTAAGTAGTTTAAATATCTATAGTAAATATGTTACTACTTATTAATATGGTTAATCTATACTTATTAATGTTGTATTTTTATAAGTTTTTTTGTATGTTTAAGTGTATATATGATGTTGATATGGTAATGTAGTTATAGCTATATAGTTGACAATAAAGATTATTTTCCTTACTAGCTCTTTTTAAAGCTGAAATAAATAAAGAATCAAATTTTATCTAAACATCTTTAAAAATCTATTATTCAAATATTATCATTATTCAGATACTAACATACAGCTTATAACATACCAAAACATATTCAACAATGTCAAAAAACTATCTTTAATATATCCTTATATTTAAATTATACAAGTACAGATTACTATTTATCTAATCAAAACTATAATCAAATTATCATTAACCTATATCTAAATACAAGTCATTATTACTATCATACACTCTAAAATACATACTACCAACTACTAAACTTTCCTATACACATATATCAAATCAGGCTATTATAACCCCTATATTTTTGATAAAAGTTCAATCATAATAAATAAATAATAATAAATAACAACGTACACTTGTGTGATAAGCCTTACTTATTTGAGGGTTCTCTCGATCAGTACCAAAATCTAACTAGGATGCTGAGGTCCAGATCTCAGAGTAATCTTGCCTCTAAGTCGTTAATCTGGTCGGGAATTGGAAAAACCTGAAGACATGACTGAGACAAATTATATTTTTAAGTAGAAAAATTAAATTGGATTGTGAAATTTGGCACAAGAATTGGATTTTATTCTATTCCCTTTTAACTTTAGCCTTCGGAAAGAAGTAAAAGAATTTTGAGAGTAAAGGTAATAAATTTTTATTTAAAAAACTGAGACAAAAGTGACCAAAGAGATCAGACGAAGCAAGAAAAATTTCTAGACTACTTTAAAATCCAAATTTGGTTTTTTTATTAATCGTGGTGAACCTAATAAAGGTAGAATCACGTTTATTTATTTACGTTTAGAAACGTTCTCATCAGATTATTAAATCCTAGCCTCCTTATACTTAGCAGATAAAACTTCCCTTTTAAATTTAGTCTTCTAGATAGTATTCAAATTAATACTTACTTCTGTGATATTCGATAATAACTTAGAAAAAGATGCAAGAGAGTAGAATTTACATAATTAAAATTTTAAGTTGTCTAAAAGTAGTGTAATATATTACTTAGTAGCACATGAAGGTTAATTGAACCAGCTAAATATTATGAATAATCCTTGACTTAAATTAAAAGTTCTTAAGAGCCCTACTAGAGAGTAAAGATCTCCTAATGTCAGTGTATCAGGAAAAATATTGAGACCTTTGACATTACGGAAAGGCTCTGATGTAGTAAAATATATTCCTGATATTGATATTTTTGTAAGAAGAGGAGTGGTCACTGTAGATAATCCTTTTGAATTCATAAATTATGGAGTAAAAGCGTTATAGATTTGTCCTTTTGTTTAAAATTAGACTTTTCAACAGTGCTCTATGATTTTAAAATAAGTCTGAAAGTTCTTTTGAATTAAAAGCATCTTGTTGAGAAGTGATGATATGGTTAGTTTCCTCCATCAATCTAGGGTGAAAATTAAAATCCAAATTTTTATGAAGAAAATACAGAATTTCTCAGGATAATTGATTTGGCAGGTTCTTAATTAAAGTATATTTATCCTATATAAAATGTATATAGGATAATTTAAAGTTCCAATAATTAACAGTGATAAATGCTTTAAAAGTGTAAGAATTCTTATTATCTAGATTTTGGTTATCAGTCAATAAAATTACAAATTTCTTAGTTTTCCTGAAATATTCATTAAGACAACACAAAATGTTCTCATACTAAGCTGTATGTTCAGTGGAAGAAACAATTTAGACGGTTCCAAAAACATTACTATATCAGGCGTATAGGGGAGCAGAAATTAATCCTGATTATCCGAAAGAAAGTTTATAGATTTATCCTACTTGGAACAAAAATGAAGGTTTACAGTTAATTTTTAGTATTTAGATTTGAAATAAGAATAGTTACTTGGTATTTAAGATAGAGTGATAACAATTTTATAACATAAGCTTCCTAATTTGAACATAAGTTATTAAGGATTTAAATATATTAATTAAAAGTAGGTAAATTATTGTTTAAGGGGTATAAAAATAAAGATTGGCTTTTAAAATTGAATTTAATAAAATCTAAATAAATTAGGCAAAAAATAAAGTTTAACAAGTTTGGATTCAAAAATTAGATAGATATAACTTATATTAATTATTGAAATGATAGATAATTAATTAAATATATAGCTTTTATATATTATCGTATAAAGAAAATAATCAGTTTAGTATTATTGAATGTAATAATTCTTAATCTTTCTAAATTAAGCTTATATCTTATAAAAGTTAAAGATATCTTAAAATCTTATTCATTCTATTTATTCCTTAGACTAATTACACTTCAATATTTAAACTTTTATTTTAGTATTATTTAACTTTCTAAATCTTTCTTCTGTTTCAGTATTAAGTTCCACTTCCAAAGTAAATTTATCTAGCATAGTTCTTTCCTTTAAATAAAAATCTGCTGACTTATTTTAATATCATGATTTTAAACTCTCCTTTGCTTCTGTTTGACTGTAGTAGAATCTTACGAAAAAGCATTTTCTCCACTAAATTGCAAAAAAAGTTTATCATTGATATTGAAAGGCATAACTGTGAATCTAAATTTAAAGATTACTTAGTCTAAATTTTAAGCATTTACTTACATTATTTGGTTACCTTTAAACAGCTTAAGCAAACTCATGGATTTAAGAAGCAAAAATAATTTTCCTAATTTTGTTTGTTGAAAGATATTAAGTTTCAGCTAAGAGTCAATAAAACCAAAATTTTATACGAGACTCTAAATAAAAATTTGAGAAAGATCTTAGAAACTAGCTATCTAAAATGAATGCAAACGATGCTTTTCATATTTATAAGGACAATAAGCTATTTTGGGTAAGAGGAGATAAAGATGTTTTGCCATAAAGATAATAAATAGGATGATAAGGTATTAGAGATACTAAAGGGATAAATATTATCTTTTACTGGTGCTTTCTGAAACTAATAAATAGTAGATATAATCTAGAATAAATATAAATGGTGTGATATAGATTGTAGTTTAATAGGAGTTAAATGTGGTAGATAATGTTAATCTGTTATATGAATAGAAAGTTGGTTAGTAAGACATATTAATGAATGATATGTTTTACATGTTTATAAATTAGGCTTAGATACTATTGCTCCCTATCTACATGAAAAGGAATAGATAAGGTTAGCTCTGTATTATATGGAATTGTATTTTGGAATAACTTTGATGAGGATTGTAGGTGTGGACTGATTTGATATAGTATTAATAAGTTGATTCTTTGAACTTAAGATTAAATTAGAAGTTATCTTGCTTAATTAACCTCTCTTAAGTATTTAAGATTAATTAAAATTAATCTAAACTTCTTAATTAGTCTCAACCAATACACTATAAGGATAAAACCACTTTACAACACCATTCATTATCAATTCAAATCACTACACCAATATCATACCATACAGTTTAACTGCCTCCAATTAATTACTCTAAAACTATCTTACATCATAACCAAATCTATAGCATACACACACCAACTAACTCAAAACTAATTTTTAAGAACTAGCATACAACTAAGACTAACCATTAGAAAGCTTAGTCTCTTCTTAAACAACAGAAACTAATTAATTAGCCAACTAATATTAGGCTACAGCTCATTACTGATAGGTCTCTTAGTAGCTTAGTAGAAATAAAACTAAGAGATTAAGAGTTAAGATAGCTTTATTTAATCAAGTAATGCTAATACATTTTCTGAGAACACTTCTTTAGATGTTAATAGACCTTAAAGAAAAGCTCTTAGCAAATCATAACAGATAGATGCTTCAAACAAGATTGAATAAGTAGAGTAAAGAGAATCGTAGTTTAATACTTTGAATAGTACTGCAATCTGTTCTTATGATATTCAATCTGTAAAATAAAGTTAGAAGTTGATGAGGAGGAAAAAGCCTCTTTAGTGAAATAATAAGGTAATAAAAAAGTTAGTTAAACCAGATTTAAATTTAAGCAGAAAAAGGATAGATAAATTATTTATCTTATTAGGCTAAAAATGATAAGTTTGCTTAAAGACACTTAAAAGAAGCTAAATTTATAGCAGCTACAACATTAATTTAATAGCTTTTAATCTTTATTTTTAAGAAGTTCTAATTAAAGCAATATAAAAGAGAATAAAACAATAAGCTTAATAAAAGAAATAAGTCTTTATCTATAACAGATAGGTAATACTAGTATAAAGCTTTATTAAACAAACTTAACTTTCAAAACATAAGAAACAGAAAACATTCAAGTACTTTACATTTTTAAGAAGTAGGAATAAAACCTAGTTATCAACTATAATTTACCAAAAATTTAAGACTTACAAAATAATAGTAGTTTCTGAGTACAAAATTAGATATAATCACAAAAAACCAACTAATTGAAAGATGTAAAATCAACTCTAAGAAATTAGCAGAGATTGAAGGCTTAACAAAGGCATATCAATGAAGACCCGAATAAATAAAGGCAAATTAAATTTCATTTAAGTAAGGTAACGGATTCTATATTAAACAATGTCTAAATAAGTTTTGCTATAAGATAATAGATTTAATAAGAAAATTAAAAACAAGTAGAGCAGTTGAGAAAGACCCTATCTTTATCGTACAATCGGAACTTCCTGAGACAATTCATGTCATATCATTTGTTAAAGCTATAGATCAAATTGAATCCGAATAACCTTCCAGAGTTCTCGTACAACTTCCATTCTGGAAATCCCACATCTTTATAGTGGCATCGGAACTTCCAGAGACAATTTATTTCATGTCGCTTGTTAAAGCTACAGAGATAACTGAATCCGAATGACCCGTCAAAGTTCTCGTACAACTTCCAGTCTGAAAATCCCAAATCTTTATCGTTTAGTAACTACCGGAGACAATTGATTTCATGTCACTTGTTAAAGCTACAGAATTATCGTAACTCGAATGAGCCGTCAAAGTTAAGTCTAAAATATTAAAGAATTACCTTGAGATTAGTCGTAGGAAATGTTGTTTAGCAATTTTTAGAAGCAGAGGTTGAATTTGATATTTAAATAGAAGAAGGGGTATTGTTGGGACTGATTTGTTGTTGTTAATATTTTTGGTAAAAAAAGAGTTTTAGTAAATGATATTAGTTTTGATTGAATTTTGATAACTAAGTTGAATAATTCGTAAATGAAAGTAACTGATCTTAATAATTTTGGTTATTTAAGTTGAATTAAATAATAAAAATATTGATTTATTAAGATACTTATAAGATTTTATTAATTAAATTATTGAAAATTCTAATTTTTAAGCTTAAATGCAGAAAAATATAAAGCTGTCTTTGTCCATTAAAGGTTTTAGAATTTGAATGATTTGATATGTTTTGACTTTTAAATAAAAGGATAAATGATTATATCAAAAGTTTATAACTAAGAATTTAAATCCTTATTATAATAACTTTACTATGCATTTATTAATCATACCTTATTTGAGTTTTAAATAAAAAGACTCTTACCTTATTTCAATATAAACCCTTTTAAATGATAAGCAAAATACTTAAGGAAAGATTTTGTAAAGATGGGAATTAGAAGTTTTGCTATCTTTCTTTCTTTGATATCCAATTATATGATAATATTGTGACACTATCTACCAAGGCTAAATCAAACATCCTCTAGCAAATCAAATAAGTTGCTATCCGAGTTTATACTTACTAGTTTTATGATATTTCTATAGTTGCTAATATTCTTCAATCAGTTTTTCTTAACAGAAGATCAGTAAGAATTATATACTTTTCCTAGAACTTAAGATTACTTATCTTCCTCTAATCTAAGATAAAAACTCTTAGATTTCATGTCTTAAGTAGTTAAAGTTGATGTAAAATAAAATGGCTGGCTTCAAGAAGTGTTTTTTACCACCTCCTCAGAATAGGAGAGAAAACCATAACTATCTAATAGATTAGAAGAACTTATAATAAATACTACAAATTAAAATAAAACGGATCTCTCCCATCAAAGGAAAGTAAGAACTGAGATAAAAATTCAGAACAGAAAAGTTAGCAAAGCTCTCTATACATCCATTGAAAACTGAAAAAAGAGACCATTCAACTGAGTCAATAAAAATAATAACGAAAAAATAAAAAATAAACGAAGGAGGCAAAGTACGATAATTCAATATAGATCCTATTACCTTTGATTTAAACAATATCGAAATAGAACAAATGGACTTGAGTAGATAAAACAGCTGATTTATTAACTTATTAGAAACATAAAAAAACTCGAATAGGAATTAAACTCCCAGGAGAAAGAGATACTTGTATTAAGTCAGGATTTGATAAGATGATGATGAAATCCATATGGTAGACCGAAGAGCTAAAGTCGGAGTTTATGAGCAAATGACAAGTTTAGGGAATAATATTTGAATAATGCAAGAGTAAGACAAGAAAAACTGAGCAAAATTAGATTCTATGCTTAAATTAATAGAAAAAACCTGTAGAAACCTTCATAAGGAACTCCAATAGAAATAGAGAAACGGGAAGGGCATTTCCTAGAGCAAGAAAAAGATGCTACATTTGCAACAGCACTTGACATTTATGATGAAATGTCCTCAATAGAAAAGAAATAAGAATGAATATCTGGAAAAATGTTAACTAATAGCAACTGAAGTTTCGAGTAAAGGAATTCTTCCCATCGGGAAATGGGAAAATCTAGAAAAAAAGTTCTCAACTCAGATTATATAAAAGAGATCAGCAATTTTATCTCATATCTAGCTTAATAAACGAGTCTGGAAACAAGCTCAATTGAGGATTAAAAGCTAACTTTTTGTTTCAAAGTGAGAGAACTTCAATACCTTGAAGAAACTTAATATTATATAAGAAATGTTGCAACTCTTTTAGAAGAGTTCTGTAATGCTAATAGATAAGGAATATCGTTAGAGATAAGATAAATATGTCTTGAGTTAAAAGCTCTTAATTATTAATACTGTAAGGATTGGATGATATTTTAAAGGCTACAATAAATGTATGATTAAAAGTAGAAAAATGTATTAGGAGAATAAAGAGTAGAAGGTTACTAATGGGGTATTGAATAGATATTAGTTACAACATTTAATACCATATAGAATGATAGGTCTAAAGCATATTTTAGTTAATCTTATAAAGCTATTATAGTTATTATAAGTGAAATACCAATAATAACCAATTTTCATTACTTCCTATTCCAATAATTCAATACTATCTAAAATTAAACTAAACTATCTACACTTAAACCAAACTAATACCTCCTTTTAACTATATCAAATCTTTATTAATACTTAGTAATCAACTGAAGAATTCTAACAAAATTCAAATTACTTCCAATATTACTACCAATATAGCCACTCAAATTGCTAACCAAAAGTAAAACCATATCATCAAAAATATCCCTTAAAATACTGTTTTTTTCGCTTTTAGATTTATCAAGATAGGAACTAAAGAAAAGGTAGATTCTAAATTGCCAAGTAAATTAAAAAAATAGAAGATGGTAAGTTACCTAAAACCTACAGTTAAAATAAAGATTTTAGAAAGAACTATTGAACCTACAAATAAGAAGAATGTCTACTTTATTTAGAGTTTTTCAAGCTTTAAAGATATAAAAGAACGAAACTGAGTTTATTCTATATACTATCAAAGTAAGTAGATTCAGAAGTACGGGAAAAAATTCTTCTCATGGAAGATTAAATGATGCTAAACCTTAACAAAATACGCAACATATTGGGCCATTTTCTCATATTTCTAGGTGTGATTATTTGGTTAAAGCTCTTAAATTGAAGAATTTTCTAATTCGATACACTAAGAAATGCTAGCTATGCCTATTGCAATCAAGTTATATCTTGCTTCTATTATTTGCTTATAATTATCATAAAATCAAAGGCTTATAGCAACTTTTAATTTTATCAGGATCTTATTATTTGTTCAAATGTACAGGGATTTTCACTAAACAGAAGCAAATTAAGCTGGCGTTTTTATTAATCAGTCTATATAGTTTATAAGCGTAAGTTTTTATAATCCTGCTAAGCTTAATTTCATAATTAAATACTTAACATTTAGAGTTTCATCCAAAACTTTGTTATCTCAGGCTAAAAAATAAAGTTTTTTCTTACTATTACTTAAAATTCGGTCCTAACAGAATTGCTGCTAAAGAGATCAACGATTTTATTATTTCTTTACCCAATATAAAAGAGGGAAGAATTTTGCTTTGCATATAAAAAATAAGAGATTTACGACAGGAGTTAATAGTCCGATTGAAGAAGTAATTTAAGTGAAATATGTCTGATGTATTGATGTCAAGAAAATGGCTATTCAGATTTAGGTTAACTCATTCCTAAGCTTTTAAAAATGAGAAAATTATCTTTCTAGTCTAAGCACGTTTTGGTCCATGAATTAGGTTTTATTATGTTCTATAAATTTGATGAGTAGTTCTATTAGATTATCGTGCTTATTGAAACCACTTCACCTTTCATTCTAACTGTTAACACTTTTATTCAAAAACATCTCTGAGTTTAAAATCTTCTTTGGTTCTTTTTTTGCTGAGTGAACTAGTTTAATCTCTTTTTTTCGGACTTTCAAAAATGATTATGGTAATCGTCACTTTGTTTCTATCTTAAAAAGTTCTTAAATATCTTTACATACAATTTTAGAGTTAATAATCAGATTAATATAAACTCTTTTACATGTTACTCTTCAGCCTTGACAGCTCTTTTCCCTTTTATTTCCTTTTTCCTTGGCAGATTATCTCTATTTCCTTTTTTTAATAAACTGCTTTTTAATTTTTTCTTCAATAAATTTAATCTTTTTTAGTACTTTCTGTATAAGTACTTACTTTCGTTGTTTAGTCAATATGCTTTAGATATTTTTCTAGATACTGAAGTTTCTTTTAAAGTGATTTGCTGATCCTTTTTAGCTTTAGTTTTTTAGAGTTTTATCTGATATAGGTAAACTAGGAACTTTGCATTTGGGTTTTTCTTATTTGATTTTATATTCTTGAGCCAAGTTCTAATATTAACCTCTTTTTTGTTATCATTTTTTTAATCTAAGACACTTTTCTTCTTCCTATCTAACCCTGATTTCTAAGATGCTTAGCTCAAGTTAGTAGGAGGAACGGATTTATTCTCTAAATTCTTATAATCATTTGGCGTCGCTTGATTCCTTTTTATTCTAGTATTATAGTAGATTTTTTAAAACTTGAGGCTTTTCTGCTTACTTATTATCATTGCAAATTAGAGCTTAAATAGCTTTCTAAATTAGATTGGATTTATAAGTTTTTTTAATTAGAAATTTTATGAATAGCCTGGCTTTTTTTATCCTTTAGATTAATTTAATTTTACTATTTTTCGCTTTTACTTAGATTACTGTTCCACCTGTCGCTCATATCTTGATCATTCTTGCATTTTACTAAATTTATCATTTTACTTTATCTAGTGTCTTTGAGCAGATCTGAAGATAGAAAGCAGGGAAAATTGAAGGGAGATAAAAATTTATCCTCAAGATGCTTCTACTTGCTTACAGCATTTTGGTCGCCTCCCCATATTAACCTTATAAAATTATTTCCTTTAATGACTCGTTAATTTTAGACAAACTTTTAAGACTTTAGTTAGTTATTTCTCCAAGGATAGCAACATTTATTTCCCTTATTTTTAGCTGTTTTGCCTTACTAACTTTCAGTTATTTTTACTCATTTACTGTATCTTAATTTAGCTTTCATGATTGAAAAAGCTGTTGAGTACATTTAAATTTCTCTGCTCCGAAAGTTTGCCAGAAATATATCTTTCCTTGATTTAAATATCCGCCTAAAGATAAAAAAGGCAGCAGATCTTTTTTAAGTTTTTTAAATATCTTCTGTTAAACATCTGTTTAGAATTCTACTTCTTGATGACTATTTTTCATCTTAAATAATCATTAAAAAATTCTTAAGTTTAGACTCCTTGATTAATAAAGTTGCTTCTAGTTTATTGATTACTAGTACTTTAAATTATTCCCTGAAATTAAGATTTAGACTAATCTGAATAATTTTAATTCTTTGAAGTATTTTCAGAAATGTCGAATTAATTACCTTTATTCCATTGAGCTCTTCTTCTTACTTTAGAGCTGCTATTTCTTGCTATTCTTAAGTTTGTTGTTTCTCAGCTATGATAATGATAAAGCTTTTTCATACATGTAGCTATAAAGATTATAATACTTTTTTTATTCTTAATAAATATAAGGTGAGATGCAGATTTTCATGGATGAAATGTATCTTAACTAATATGTAGGAAATTAATAGAATTTTGCACTTCTCCAGAATTTACCTTGATATTCTACTTTTAGAGGTAATAGCATTTTTTAAATACCTATAATTATTTTTAAAGGTATTTTAATTTCTTCATACGAGCTTTCTTAATAACTTGTTATTTCACTTTTCCCACCTAGAATACCAGCAGTCTATCCAACCTGGTAGCTTAACTGTAATTTTTGATATTTTTCATCAACATAAAAACAATCTAAGGTTTCTATTTTTCCATGCTATTTTATAATAATCTCTCTTCCTTATTCCTTTAGCTAGCTGCTTTATATTTTTGCTTTTTATTCTGTTACTCATACTTTTCTAATATCAGTAACTCTTAATCCATTCTTAGAGCTTTAATATCTACTCTAAGTATGGGTAATATTTACGATTAAAGAGGTTCTATTGCAAGTCTATTTTTTAAAGGAAAGTCAAGGTTTATACTAATTTCAGGAAATATCAATTTCTAGCAACTTTAAGAGATCAGCATTTCAGGAAACTTGCTAAACTTAGTTATGATTAACTATCAGGTTTCTCAGTTACTTTTAGGTGATAAACGAGAAGTCTTGGATGTAATTATAGGTTAATTTAAGATTCTGTAATGATGATATCTTTCTTTGATATTGTGTAAAGCGTATTAATTTAGTTATGTACTAGGTAATTTAGGTATTTTGCAACTATTCTAATTTATTTTTATGTTTACTAGTTTGGTGATATAAAGTTGTAGGTTTATTTGCATAATTAATTTGTTTAATTTGCGTTTTCAGAGATGACTGTAAATATGTAGGAAGTAGTTTTTGATGAGTTGGTGGTTATATAATATTGTAGATTTTGTATATTAGGTTGAGATGTATAGGGTATTAAAAATAGGATTTAAATAGTAATTGGCTGAAATATTTGTATATGTTTTAGATAATATATTTGGTTATTAGGTTGATTTAGCATAAATGATAGTGAGTTATTGAAATAAAATATAGTAATGTAGTGATGTAAAATTGACTAATATATTAGTATGTTACATGTTTGTAAGATTATATTAAATATTTAGTTGTGGCTTAATATTTATTATTTATAAATTATCTAAAATTTTAGAGGGAAAATTCTTCCATTTTATATTTTAATTTTAATAGTAATTATTCTTCTATTTATTAAGTTATAAGTAATTAAAAGGATTATTATTTAGTTTCATATCTAAATCTCTTAAAACCAAAAATTACTTTCTTTTTAGTCTATTCAAAAATAAAATGCTACCATCTAAATGCGAAGCTTGCGAAAAAGACTTCAACTAAGAGTTTAGAAAGCCTAGAAAGTTGGATTGTGGATGTATTCTTTGTGAGAGATGTTTGAAAAGCTTCTACAAAATCTAATAGATGTTTAATTGTAAAAAGCACAACATCATCACTTATAGACCAATTGAAAAATTAGAAATGGAGGTTTCACATCTTTAAGAGGAGTCAAAATAAAACTTACTGAATATATGTTAAGAGCATAATGAGATTCTAGCTTTTTATTGTCTGAGTGACAGTATATTAATATGTGAAAAATGCCAATGGAATTCTCATAAGAAGCATCAATGTGGTAGATAAGAGGAAATCGTTCCTATTATGTAAGTTCGAATGTAAATGACTTTGAGTGCTATGAAAGAGAGGTTGAATCAATATTCTTCTGTCTTAGGCTAATGATAAATGTAGTTGGCTTAAGATTATATGATAAATATAAAATATATAGTATAGATCTATGATAATATCAAGAGAAGTTTAGAGTAAGCATGTGAGGAGTTGGTGATAAGAGTATAGGAGAAAGGCGAATAGAGTAGGTAGGAAATAAGTTAAAATAATATTTTTGAGATGAGTAAGTAAGTAGAGAGTATCGGATAAATGTAATAGACCACTATATAGTAATGTGAGATAAAGAAGAATTAATTAGAGAGATTGGAAGTATAGCTTTAAGAAAATAAAATAAATGAAGAATAAAAATATTCTTAATATTAAGCTATTCTTATACCTTAGAATATGGAAGCTTAAGTTTTTTAAAAGATGATGAAAGGGAGTTAGTTTGGTTTAGAATAGGAATTGCATGCTAGATAGAGAGTATAGATATAATCCTTTTAAAGAACTATATAACTTTTATGAAAGGAGAGTTAGTTGTAGGCTTAATATTATGAGAGTGTTAATAAGGAAAGTAAAGAATAAATCTAAAAGTTACTTTAAGTTATTAAAGAGTAGGATTTGGTGTTGAATGGCTTAAGAGAACAAATATCTCATAACTAGGAAGAAATAGAGGATCAAGAGATATAACGAGAGAGAATGCTCTAGCAGTAAAATACTATCTTGAAGCAAAATAACTTCTAGTAGAAATACTTTAGAAAAGAGCAGAAACTAGAACTTTAGAGCAAAATTCCGTTCAGCGTGAGATCTATGAACTAGCTCTCAAAACAAGTCTAAGTATTAATAAAGCTGAAAAATCTGAAATAGAAGTTGAGTTATGACTATGAAATACTTGAGAGCTCTGATCTAGTTCTCAAACGAAGTCTAAGTATCAAAAAGCTGAAGAAGTAAAAAGATTGAAATAAGAACTTATAGTTAAGACTTAGTTATAATCGAGTGCTCTAATCTAGTTTTCAAAATAAGTCTAAGTATTAATAAAGTTTGAAAATATGAAAAGTTTGAAAGTAGAAGTTGATATAAGATTCCATTCTACTTAAGAGCATGCTCAACTCAAATAGTTAAAATATCTTAGCATCAAAAAAATGAAGAAGTTAAAAGACTGAAATTACAACTTTGAGTTTAGTATCTATTCATCTTAAGAACTCTGATCTAGTTCTCTAAATAAGTCTGAGTGGCGAAAAGCTGATGAAGTTAAAATACTGATATAACATCTTTGAGCGAAGACTTCGATTCTCTTTAAAACCTTTCACAGTATGAAAATAAGTCCGATTAACATATTGCTGACTAACTATTAAAACTGCAGAATTTAAGTAAAGACTCAGACATACATTAGAGCTCTTATCTAGTTCTTAAAATAAGTCTGAGTATAGAAAAGATGATGAAGATAAACTACGGAAATAAAAAATCTGAGAGAAGACTCCGATATTTTTTGAGTTCTGAAATAGTTTATAAAGCATTTCAGAGTTACGCTAAAGCTGAAAATCTTAAAAAACTGAAATAAGATTTTTGTGAATAGAAACAGAAATACTTAATAGTTCTGATCTAATTATAAAAAGAGTATGACAGAGGTAAAACTTAAGAAATTAAAAACTAAAAAACGGACTTTAAGTGAAGAATCCGATATATTTTAGAGATCTGAACTAGTTTCAAAAAATTAAAAGTAGCGAAAAAGCTAATGATGTTAAAGTACTAAATAAATCTTTGAGTTAAGACTCAGATATTCGTGCGTTCGGCATTAAAACTAAATAAATCTGACAAATATATTGCTAAAATATTAAAAAACTGTAAGAGAAACTTTAAGTTTGGAATCGGTTTTCCTTGAGAGTACTGATCAAGTTCTCCAAAAAAGTCTGGGTAAAGTTAAAGCTTAAGAACTTAAAGACTGTAAGAAGAACTATAAGATTCGAATCCGTCATCCTTGAGAGCTCTGATATTTAATAATAATCAATCTGAATATCGAAAGAGCTGAAACACTAAAAGATTAAAGAAGAATCTTAAGATTGGAATCCGTTAATCCTTATGAACTCTGATACTGCTCTCAAAAAAGTACGGGTAGAGATTAAGCTAAAGAACTGTAAGAAAATCTTTAAGTTTGCAATCCGTTAACATTGCGTGCTCGGATCTCTTTCTAAATTAATATCTGAATATCGTAAGTGCTGAAATACTAAAAAACTGTAAGAGAAACTTTAAATTTGGAAACTGTTAATCCTTGATAGCTCTGATCAAGTTCTAAAAATTTAAACTGAGAAGTGAAAGTGCTGAAATACAAAAAAACTGTAAGAGAAATTTAAGTTTGCAATCCGTTAGCATTGGGTGCTCGGATCTCTTTCTAAAATTATATCTGAATATCGTAAGTGCTGAAATACTAAAAAACTGCGAGAGAAACATTATGTTTGGAATCCGTTAATCGTTAAAAACTCTGATAAATTTCAGTAAAAAGTTTGCTGAAAAAACTTAAGAAATAAAAAACTGTAAGAAGAGCTTTAAGTTTGCAATCCGTTATCTTTCGTGCTCGGATCTTTTCCTTAAATTTAATCTCAATATGCAAAGTGCTTAAATTCTAAAAATCTATAAGATGAACTTTAAGTTTAGTATACGTTAATCTTTGCAAGCTCTGATCAAATTCTCCAAATTTGAACTGAGAATCGAAAACGCTAAGTACTAAAAGACTGTAAGAGAAGCTTAAGTTTGAAATCCGTTTATCGTTAAATGCTCTGATAAAGTTCTAAAAAGATGAACTGAGAATCGAAAGTGCTGAAATACTAAAAGATTGTAATAAAACTTTAAATTGGAATCCGTTAATCCTTTATAGCTCTAATCAAGTTTTCCAAAAAGAGACAGGTAAGTTGATAAAGCTTAAGAACATGAAACTGTAAGAAGAACTTTAAATTTGTAATCCGTTAACATTGCGAGCTCTGATCAAGTTTTCAAAAAAAGTCTGGATAGATGATAAGCTTAAGAACTTCAATACGTTATGAAGAATTTAAGTTTGGAATCCATTTTCTAGATTGCTTTGTTATTTTTCTCAAAATACGTCTGAGTTACGAATTAGCGTAAGTACTTAAAGAATGAAAGTACAACTTATTTTATAGATTCCATTTCAATTGAGAGCTAGTGTTTAGTTCTAAAATTTTTTGTCGGGATATAGTTGAAAAACTTAAAAATTGAAAGATGAACTTTGACTAAAAACTCCATTCTGTTTCATATTTATATCCAGTTCTAAAAATTATTAGTAATAAATTTTAAAATTGGAAGATTTTAAGGTTGAAAATTTAGTTAAAGAAATTTCTGCTTGGCTTGATAGCTTTGATCTAGTTCTCAAAAGGAGTCTCATTAGGGATATAGCTGAAGAACCTAGAAAATTTTAAGTAGGACTTTGAATAAAACTCCATTCTGCCTTTTCTAAGGATTTTCACACTCTCATTCTTTTTACCATATTTTTGCTTAAGATTTCTTAGAAATGCTAAATAATTTGATTTGTTTGCATTTCTTCTTGAAAGAGCCTTTGGTTGTAGTTCTTTTCTTCTAAAAAAAATTTAAATTTATAAATTTTTCTCTTTTACCAGTTCCGAGTTTCGTATTCTCGTCTATTTTTTTCTCATTCTTTTCTTCCTACATTCTAAAGATTTTCAAAGAGCTTTAGTCTTAGTAAATGTTCTAACTTAGCTACTTTTTTTGATATTAAGATTAGTTAAAGATTGTGTCCCTTTTTTAGTGCATTGCTCCTAGTAGTTTTTAAAGATTTTAGGATAGAGATGTTTTTGTTATTTATAGAATAAAAAATGTGATTAAGTTGTAAAGCTGGTTGGTTTTTTAAATTTAGCAAAATGTATTGGTGCGGATTGTAGATAGGTACTTGATATAAGAGGTTAATATTGTAGTATGTATGTAATGATAGATATTTGAATTTATAATGGTTAATTATAATTTTTGATGGTAACTGTTATAAATTACCTTTATAAGCTTTTTTAATCTAAATAATAATAAAAATGTAAGCGTTACCAAAATGCTTAATCTGCTAAGAAGATTACAACTTAACTAATGCTCTTCCAACTGTCTTACCTTGTGGACATATTTACTGTGGTTTGTGTTTGAATACTCAGTTCTGATTATAAGGCATAATGTAATGTCCTATTTGTTAAAAAGGATTCCATTTTAGATTTGAAGACTTACCTTAAGAAAGTGATTTAATAAGAATGATATTTTAAAACTAATAATACATATAAAAGATTTAAGATGCTAGATAGAAATTAAAAGAGATAAGGAAGTAAATTATGCAAAAATCTAAAACCATTACAACCAAATTATCTAACATTACTAATACTCTCATTATACCATATACTAATATCATCCAATACACTACCATTAACTACAACTAATAACACTAAAATATTATACAATCATCCTAATTCCCTATTTACTAATATCTAAAACCAACTCAAACTATAACAGTCTAACTATATTCCACTATATAACCACCTTTAGTACTAAACCCTAAATTAACTTCAAATTATATCACACAAATAAGAAACTAACTATAATACAATACTAAGTAACAACAGTTAAACACTAAACAGACTAATTAACATAAACTAACCTAGTAGCAACATTTTATTCAATCTAACTATATTCACTTTTTTAATTGAGAAATTTAAAAATTAAGTTTATTTAACATTTAAACTGAGAAATTACGATAAGTCTAAGTTTAAATTATAATTCCAGAATTTAGTTAAAGTATAGAATATTAAAATAAGTTATATTTAATTGGAGGATATAACTAAAATTAAAAGAAAGGAATAAAAGAAACTTGATAGTTCGATTTCGAAGGTAATAATACAAAACTTAGTTATCTAAATGAGGGAAGATATAAATTTGGATTAGCAGTAGCTTAAAATTATCTTTATGTGGTTGGAGGATTTACTAATAATTATCAAAAGTTATGATCAGTAGAAAAGTTAAAGATAGGAAATTAAAGTAAATGATAAAAATGCTCTTAATTTCCATTTTAAATAATTTGGTAAACTTTAGTAGTAGATAAATATGAATAAAACATTTATTCAATTGGAGGTGTAAATTAGAAAGGATAATTTTTAAAAGATATATGAAAGTATAACATATAGAATGATAGATGGAGTAAGTAAAGTTTGAATCTTCCTGAAGCTGTTACTTGTCCTATAGTTTCTTTAGAGCCTTTTGTCATATTTGGAGGTTTAAAAAATCCATTTACGAAAGAATATTCAAGAAGAATATATAAAAGAAACAAATAATAATGGCAATAAAGTTAAATTTTTAAAGATGTTGCAGCTTTAACGGAGATGAAAATAAGAGGTATCTATGGATATGCTTTTGCTTATGAATAGGGAAGAGTTTCAATAATGAGGATTGATTTAGAAAAGTTGAGTTATAGAAGTATTAAAGGGCATAACTGAGATAATAATAATATTGATATGATTAATATTATTGATAATAAATATAGTTTTATATGTAAGTAGTTTAAATATCTATAGTAAATATGTTACTACTTATTAATATGGTTAATCTATACTTATTAATGTTGTATTTTTATAAGTTTTTTTGTATGTTTAAGTGTATATATGATGTTGATATGGTAATGTAGTTATAGCTATATAGTTGACAATAAAGATTATTTTCCTTACTAGCTCTTTTTAAAGCTGAAATAAATAAAGAATCAAATTTTATCTAAACATCTTTAAAAATCTATTATTCAAATATTATCATTATTCAGATACTAACATACAGCTTATAACATACCAAAACATATTCAACAATGTCAAAAAACTATCTTTAATATATCCTTATATTTAAATTATACAAGTACAGATTACTATTTATCTAATCAAAACTATAATCAAATTATCATTAACCTATATCTAAATACAAGTCATTATTACTATCATACACTCTAAAATACATACTACCAACTACTAAACTTTCCTATACACATATATCAAATCAGGCTATTATAACCCCTATATTTTTGATAAAAGTTCAATCATAATAAATAAATAATAATAAATAACAACGTACACTTGTGTGATAAGCCTTACTTATTTGAGGGTTCTCTCGATCAGTACCAAAATCTAACTAGGATGCTGAGGTCCAGATCTCAGAGTAATCTTGCCTCTAAGTCGTTAATCTGGTCGGGAATTGGAAAAACCTGAAGACATGACTGAGACAAATTATATTTTTAAGTAGAAAAATTAAATTGGATTGTGAAATTTGGCACAAGAATTGGATTTTATTCTATTCCCTTTTAACTTTAGCCTTCGGAAAGAAGTAAAAGAATTTTGAGAGTAAAGGTAATAAATTTTTATTTAAAAAACTGAGACAAAAGTGACCAAAGAGATCAGACGAAGCAAGAAAAATTTCTAGACTACTTTAAAATCCAAATTTGGTTTTTTTATTAATCGTGGTGAACCTAATAAAGGTAGAATCACGTTTATTTATTTACGTTTAGAAACGTTCTCATCAGATTATTAAATCCTAGCCTCCTTATACTTAGCAGATAAAACTTCCCTTTTAAATTTAGTCTTCTAGATAGTATTCAAATTAATACTTACTTCTGTGATATTCGATAATAACTTAGAAAAAGATGCAAGAGAGTAGAATTTACATAATTAAAATTTTAAGTTGTCTAAAAGTAGTGTAATATATTACTTAGTAGCACATGAAGGTTAATTGAACCAGCTAAATATTATGAATAATCCTTGACTTAAATTAAAAGTTCTTAAGAGCCCTACTAGAGAGTAAAGATCTCCTAATGTCAGTGTATCAGGAAAAATATTGAGACCTTTGACATTACGGAAAGGCTCTGATGTAGTAAAATATATTCCTGATATTGATATTTTTGTAAGAAGAGGAGTGGTCACTGTAGATAATCCTTTTGAATTCATAAATTATGGAGTAAAAGCGTTATAGATTTGTCCTTTTGTTTAAAATTAGACTTTTCAACAGTGCTCTATGATTTTAAAATAAGTCTGAAAGTTCTTTTGAATTAAAAGCATCTTGTTGAGAAGTGATGATATGGTTAGTTTCCTCCATCAATCTAGGGTGAAAATTAAAATCCAAATTTTTATGAAGAAAATACAGAATTTCTCAGGATAATTGATTTGGCAGGTTCTTAATTAAAGTATATTTATCCTATATAAAATGTATATAGGATAATTTAAAGTTCCAATAATTAACAGTGATAAATGCTTTAAAAGTGTAAGAATTCTTATTATCTAGATTTTGGTTATCAGTCAATAAAATTACAAATTTCTTAGTTTTCCTGAAATATTCATTAAGACAACACAAAATGTTCTCATACTAAGCTGTATGTTCAGTGGAAGAAACAATTTAGACGGTTCCAAAAACATTACTATATCAGGCGTATAGGGGAGCAGAAATTAATCCTGATTATCCGAAAGAAAGTTTATAGATTTATCCTACTTGGAACAAAAATGAAGGTTTACAGTTAATTTTTAGTATTTAGATTTGAAATAAGAATAGTTACTTGGTATTTAAGATAGAGTGATAACAATTTTATAACATAAGCTTCCTAATTTGAACATAAGTTATTAAGGATTTAAATATATTAATTAAAAGTAGGTAAATTATTGTTTAAGGGGTATAAAAATAAAGATTGGCTTTTAAAATTGAATTTAATAAAATCTAAATAAATTAGGCAAAAAATAAAGTTTAACAAGTTTGGATTCAAAAATTAGATAGATATAACTTATATTAATTATTGAAATGATAGATAATTAATTAAATATATAGCTTTTATATATTATCGTATAAAGAAAATAATCAGTTTAGTATTATTGAATGTAATAATTCTTAATCTTTCTAAATTAAGCTTATATCTTATAAAAGTTAAAGATATCTTAAAATCTTATTCATTCTATTTATTCCTTAGACTAATTACACTTCAATATTTAAACTTTTATTTTAGTATTATTTAACTTTCTAAATCTTTCTTCTGTTTCAGTATTAAGTTCCACTTCCAAAGTAAATTTATCTAGCATAGTTCTTTCCTTTAAATAAAAATCTGCTGACTTATTTTAATATCATGATTTTAAACTCTCCTTTGCTTCTGTTTGACTGTAGTAGAATCTTACGAAAAAGCATTTTCTCCACTAAATTGCAAAAAAAGTTTATCATTGATATTGAAAGGCATAACTGTGAATCTAAATTTAAAGATTACTTAGTCTAAATTTTAAGCATTTACTTACATTATTTGGTTACCTTTAAACAGCTTAAGCAAACTCATGGATTTAAGAAGCAAAAATAATTTTCCTAATTTTGTTTGTTGAAAGATATTAAGTTTCAGCTAAGAGTCAATAAAACCAAAATTTTATACGAGACTCTAAATAAAAATTTGAGAAAGATCTTAGAAACTAGCTATCTAAAATGAATGCAAACGATGCTTTTCATATTTATAAGGACAATAAGCTATTTTGGGTAAGAGGAGATAAAGATGTTTTGCCATAAAGATAATAAATAGGATGATAAGGTATTAGAGATACTAAAGGGATAAATATTATCTTTTACTGGTGCTTTCTGAAACTAATAAATAGTAGATATAATCTAGAATAAATATAAATGGTGTGATATAGATTGTAGTTTAATAGGAGTTAAATGTGGTAGATAATGTTAATCTGTTATATGAATAGAAAGTTGGTTAGTAAGACATATTAATGAATGATATGTTTTACATGTTTATAAATTAGGCTTAGATACTATTGCTCCCTATCTACATGAAAAGGAATAGATAAGGTTAGCTCTGTATTATATGGAATTGTATTTTGGAATAACTTTGATGAGGATTGTAGGTGTGGACTGATTTGATATAGTATTAATAAGTTGATTCTTTGAACTTAAGATTAAATTAGAAGTTATCTTGCTTAATTAACCTCTCTTAAGTATTTAAGATTAATTAAAATTAATCTAAACTTCTTAATTAGTCTCAACCAATACACTATAAGGATAAAACCACTTTACAACACCATTCATTATCAATTCAAATCACTACACCAATATCATACCATACAGTTTAACTGCCTCCAATTAATTACTCTAAAACTATCTTACATCATAACCAAATCTATAGCATACACACACCAACTAACTCAAAACTAATTTTTAAGAACTAGCATACAACTAAGACTAACCATTAGAAAGCTTAGTCTCTTCTTAAACAACAGAAACTAATTAATTAGCCAACTAATATTAGGCTACAGCTCATTACTGATAGGTCTCTTAGTAGCTTAGTAGAAATAAAACTAAGAGATTAAGAGTTAAGATAGCTTTATTTAATCAAGTAATGCTAATACATTTTCTGAGAACACTTCTTTAGATGTTAATAGACCTTAAAGAAAAGCTCTTAGCAAATCATAACAGATAGATGCTTCAAACAAGATTGAATAAGTAGAGTAAAGAGAATCGTAGTTTAATACTTTGAATAGTACTGCAATCTGTTCTTATGATATTCAATCTGTAAAATAAAGTTAGAAGTTGATGAGGAGGAAAAAGCCTCTTTAGTGAAATAATAAGGTAATAAAAAAGTTAGTTAAACCAGATTTAAATTTAAGCAGAAAAAGGATAGATAAATTATTTATCTTATTAGGCTAAAAATGATAAGTTTGCTTAAAGACACTTAAAAGAAGCTAAATTTATAGCAGCTACAACATTAATTTAATAGCTTTTAATCTTTATTTTTAAGAAGTTCTAATTAAAGCAATATAAAAGAGAATAAAACAATAAGCTTAATAAAAGAAATAAGTCTTTATCTATAACAGATAGGTAATACTAGTATAAAGCTTTATTAAACAAACTTAACTTTCAAAACATAAGAAACAGAAAACATTCAAGTACTTTACATTTTTAAGAAGTAGGAATAAAACCTAGTTATCAACTATAATTTACCAAAAATTTAAGACTTACAAAATAATAGTAGTTTCTGAGTACAAAATTAGATATAATCACAAAAAACCAACTAATTGAAAGATGTAAAATCAACTCTAAGAAATTAGCAGAGATTGAAGGCTTAACAAAGGCATATCAATGAAGACCCGAATAAATAAAGGCAAATTAAATTTCATTTAAGTAAGGTAACGGATTCTATATTAAACAATGTCTAAATAAGTTTTGCTATAAGATAATAGATTTAATAAGAAAATTAAAAACAAGTAGAGCAGTTGAGAAAGACCCTATCTTTATCGTACAATCGGAACTTCCTGAGACAATTCATGTCATATCATTTGTTAAAGCTATAGATCAAATTGAATCCGAATAACCTTCCAGAGTTCTCGTACAACTTCCATTCTGGAAATCCCACATCTTTATAGTGGCATCGGAACTTCCAGAGACAATTTATTTCATGTCGCTTGTTAAAGCTACAGAGATAACTGAATCCGAATGACCCGTCAAAGTTCTCGTACAACTTCCAGTCTGAAAATCCCAAATCTTTATCGTTTAGTAACTACCGGAGACAATTGATTTCATGTCACTTGTTAAAGCTACAGAATTAACGTAACTCGAATGAGCCGTCAAAGTTAAGTCTAAAATATTAAAGAATTACCTTGAGATTAGTCGTAGGAAATGTTGTTTAGCAATTTTTAGAAGCAGAGGTTGAATTTGGTATTTAAATAG
>CAMPDV010006858.1:0-17570 GCA_946699065.1 Loxodes magnus
TTCAAAAACCAAAATCAAAAGTTTTAAAATCAAAAATCAAAAATTTTTCAGAACTAAAACTAAAATTTTCAAAACCATAATTCAAAAAATTCAAAACCAAAATCAAAAAAAATAGTCTCAACTTTTTTATTCCCGTTTTTTTCAAAAAACCTTTTTTGTTTTAAAACTTTTTCTTAAAAAAATTTATTCCTTTCTGACCTTTTATTAATCCCGAAATCCCCCTGCTTGTTCCGTCCCAACTCAGCCCTATAGTGTAAAACGCTGAGCAAAAAAAGGCTTTGACACTTTTTGCCATTTTCAGGCTTCTATCTAATGAAAAATTAATCTGCTGCACATTAAATGCAGTATTCTACATTCTTCCTATCGTAAAAACACATTGTGCAACTTAAAAATTATAACAAACGTAATTAAATTTTATAACAAATTAAAAAAAACCTTTGCGCTAGTACGCAACCCAAAAAAAATTCTAAAACTATAATATAAAATTAAAAAAATTTAGCTCTAGCACATAACTCAAAAATTTTCCTTATACTTGAAAATTTAAATTGTTTAGCTTAGTACATACTTCGAAAAATTTTCCTTACGCCGGAAAAATTTAAATATTTTTACTCTAGTGCATACCTCAAAAATTTTTTCTGGCTCTGAAAAATTTAAAATTTTTAGCTCTGGTACGCACTTCGAAAAAATTTCGTAACACTTTAAAATTTAAAACTTTTTAACTTTAATAAATAACTCGAAAAATTTTCCAACACTTGGAAATTAAACTATATTTGCTCTAGTACGTAACTCAAAAAAATTCGGACGTTAAGCAAAATATTAAATTTCTCTAACACTTTATTTTGAAATTAAATAAAAAAAAAATATTAATAAAAATAACTAAATTCAGAAAAAAAGACTTAGGAAAAATTATGAACTCTAAAATTTTAAACTTTAACTGTAATAATAATATTAAGAGTAAGAACATACTTATCTAGAATAAAGATTTAACAATTTTAAATTCTTAAATGTAAAAAATAAATAGTTTAAATAGTTTAACTTCATATAGATCACTTGATGTATCTCTATCTGTCCTCAGCACTTATAATAGTGTTCGCCATTACGCAATTGTTAAACTATAATCCATAGTCAGCATATATTCTATTCCAGTCAGTCTATATAATTAATTGGTAAATTTGAACTTACCTGTTGTTAACTATTAGTGTCTACTCCATTCAATATCCTTCCTAAGTTCCATCTTCGGAAATTGTAGTCTTTTGTTTAAGAATTTCATTCTTGCGTATTACTCGATACCAACCAATTGTTGTCCATCGATAATGATAAACTACGAACACTGTCAGTGTGACCCAAAAGTACACATATACACTATCCATTATTGATATTTCAGATTCTTATTGTCTTGTCATATGATCCAGATAAGATATACTTGTTGTTACTCGAGAATATTACCGAATGGACATAAGAGGTGTGACCCGATAAAACCTTTGTACAAGACAGAGTTCGAGAGTTCCATAAACGAATTGTTTTGTCACCCGATCCAGATATGATGTAAGTGGAATCACTGGATATAGCCACAGATAATACATAACTTGTGTTACCACTCATGGTCTTACAGGTACCTGTCTTGACGTCCCATAGTCTCACCGTCTCATCATAACTTCCCGATACGATGAACTCTGAATCACTGGATATAGCCACAGATGATACATAACTAGTGTGACCACTCATGGTCTTACAGGTACCTGTCTTGACGTCCAATAGTCTCACCGTCTTATCTCTACTTCCCGATACGATGAACTCTGAATCACTGGATATAGCCACAGCATATACAGAATCTGTGTGACCACTCATGGTCTTACAGGTACCTGTCTTGACGTTCCATAGTCTCACCGTCTTATCTACACTTCCCGATACGATGAACTCTGAATCACTGGATATAGCCACAGATAATACATAACTAGTGTGACCACTCATGGTCTTACAGGTACCTGTCTTGATATTGTAAAGTCTTAGAGTTTTGTCATCAGAGCCAGATACTATTAAGTTAGCATCTGAAGAGATGGCAACGGAGGTGACTTAGTCTGTGTGTCCAGTGAATATATGTGGGTATTCAGATGAGATTGATGAGAGGTTAGCGTTGGATAGGTCACAGTTGATGAACTTAGTGTTACGTAGGTTTGATGATGTTAGATTGGAGTTTTAGAAGTTGCAATTTGTGAAGGTGGTATCTGAGAGATCTGAGTTTGTTAAGTCGATGTTTTGGAAGTTAAGTTGACTGAATTAGAGGTTTAAGTAATTTAGCATTGTCAAGGCATTTGCTGCTGCTACTTACATTTTTGGTTGATTCTTAGAAAAATTCAAAATCTATAAAAGATTTTGCTGATTTTTCTCAGATCTTAGTTAAATTAAATCGTAAAGAATCATTGATTTTTGGCAAATGTTGATTACGTTCAACGGATTACTTAAGATGATATTTACATCTAGTTGCCTGTTTTGGAAATCGCTAAGGATATTTTAGAGGTGCTAAATACTTTCTATTTTTAATTCTTACATAGGCTATCTTACTAATTTAACTGGCTATATTTCTTGTTGCATTTTTGGTTATTTTATTTTCTTTTAAACATCCTGTCTTTATACTTAATCTTTGGCTTCTTCTTAGGGCTATTTTTTTATTTACTTTTGATTGGCAGATTTTTATTACTCAATATATTTGCGTATAAAACCAGAGAAGTCTTACAGATTTTACTTTTATTCTTAATTCATATTTATTACTTCCTGCAAGACTTAGAAAGAAATTTCTTATATATTCTTAAAATTCTAATTAGTGTCTTAGCAATTTAAATCTTGAACTTTCTTGATCTCGCTTTATAATCCTTCATACTCTTCTACTAACTTATTCAAAGTTTTTAAGCTATTGCTGCACTCTTGAATAGTTGTTCCTTTCCTTGCCTTTATTTATTAAAATTTTTTTCAAATCGTATTTATCTATCTTTAGACTTACTCGATTTGAACTATGCTCATCTAAAAGATATTAAGATCTTTCTGGTGCAATATCTATGAAACTTATTTTACTATCATACTGAAAAGCTTTTAGAAATTAATGCTCGCTTAAATAATACTTAACATCTTTTACTTTTGTTATTTGGCCTAACTCGATAAGTCTTAAAACAACTAATTCAGATTTGCTTCATGCTCAAACTTATTTAGCTAAGACAGAAAATATTTTTTTATGTCGAAATCCTTCAGATCATGCTCCTTTATACTAACTTTTTTGTTGTGAATCTGACATTTAATTTTATCAGTTTCTTAAACTAGTTTTTAAAGACATTTAGTGCAACGAACACATCCACACATTAATTCTTTGGGTTATCTTTGATCTTAGTCGAAATTTTTTTTACAAAATGAACAGATAGTTAAATCCATTACTTATAATTTATTTTAAAAAAAGTTTCTCAATAAATACCATATATTACAATGAAAATAAAATTGATAAAAAATAAATATTAATTAAAAATAAGAATTAATCAAAATTAATATTTAATTTTGATTAAAAAATGTAAATAGAAAAGAGAACAATTCAAAAAAAAATTAATAATTATTAGATAAAATATATTTTAAAAAAAATTAATGTGAAAACTAAAATTTTACATAAATAATAAAATTAAATATCTAGATCTACTTCTTTTATAAAATTTTAAGAAACAAAAAATTTAAAATTTTTTTTTTTATAAAATAAAATATTTTAAAATAATTAATAAATTTTAATTTAAAATTCAATTATAATTTGAGATAAATACAAATTAAAAAAAATTATTTTAATATAAAAAATTATTAAAAACTAAAAATATTAATGATAAAAATTAAAATTAATAAAACTATAATAACAAAAATATACATTGAATTAATTAAAATTTTTTTTTAATATATATAAAAGCAATTCTTATATTAAATAAGTACAAATAAATTTTTTATCATTTTAAAAGAATGAAAATATATAAGATATTTATGTAATATAAAATAAAAATATTTAAAAAAAAAATTTTATTTCAAATTTAACCATAAAAAGTAAATTTTTTTTATTAATATATAACGTAAATTATCATAAAATTTAGAATAAGAAATCTTTATTCATCTACAAAAAATTGTATACTTAAACCTAAATTACAAAAATTTTTTTCTTTTATATAAAAAAATATTATTTAATACCTGGAAATTATTCAATAATAAACACTAATGAAATAAATTATCTAAAATTAGATAGTTAAATTTATTTGTTTGAAACTTCAAATATTATTAAAATCTATAAAATATAATTTATTTAAAAAAATTAAAGAAATAAACTAAGATACAATTTGAAAAAAATATTCATTATATTAATGAAATTAAAATATCCTAAGAAGTAAACTCAAAATGACATAATTGAAAAAAAATAAAATTAAAAGAAAAAATAAAATAAAATAAAAGATAAAACATTATGTTAATAAATATAAAAATGAAAATAATAAATAAAAATTTACTTAAAAAAATAGAAAAAAATAAAAAATTATTAAACTATAATAAAATAAAGATATATTAAAAAAAGAAAAATAATTTAATAAGATTAAAAAAGATTAAAAAATTAAACAAAAAAAGAAAATTTAATTTAACTGAATGAAAATAAAAATTTTAAACAAAATAAGAAAAACATATAAGACTAATAAAAACCATATAATAATTAATTTAAAAAATAAAAATATAATAATATTTATTAGCTTTATAAGCATTCTAAATACCTTCATGGTAGTTTATAAAATTCTACTAAATATGATTTATATTTTATCTTTATGAAATTTTCTTAATTGTATTGCTTAATTTCTTTAAAAAAAAAACTAAGCATAGTTATTTTATAATAAATTTAGATTTTTTTCAATTAAATCAAAATTATAAATTTCTACATTTATTCTATATCAGAATGCTATTTGAATCTATTAATATAAATTTCTCATTTTATATAGATTTTTTTTGTTTTAATTAATAAAATCCTAAATTTAGCATGGAAATTTAGAATAATTCATTATTAAGCTTATTTTAAGATATATTGGAAGAAAATATAAAAATGAGATTCATTTTATTTGGTTTTCCTAAATATCTAATTTAACTTGTATGTTTTATTTACAACTAACATTATCAATCAATATATTCTGTTTATATACCTTATTTAAACTACGAAACAAAGTGTATGAAGATTATAATGATAATATAAAACAGACGATATTTACTATCTATTTTAAGACTAGCTTTCATAAGAAAATAATTAAATCTACATAGACTTAAATAAATAAAGATAACTAAAATTATAGAATTATAAATAATCAGATTGATAAATAAATATTAAGCTTATATATAGTAGCTTAAATTAATTAAATTCATAAAGTTATATCTGTTCCTTATTTATTTTTTTATATTTTAGCTACTTTTAAATGTGATAATTATTTATTATGGAAGGCTTGTGTTTGGATTAATGATTTATTTTAATTTCAAATTTAAAAACATAATAATAATTTTTAGTTATAGATGGGAAATTCATCTGTCTAAATTTATTAATACTATTTAGTTAAACTTTAATTAAATTATTTTAAAAGTTTATATTCCTAAGAGAGTGATTTTATTAATAGTGAAAATGAATAATAATTTAACAACTAAAATTGAAATTTCAAGATCTTTTTGAAGAATGGAAAGTAAAGAAAGTAAGAAAAGAGGATCAAATAGTGAAAATATAAAGAAAATGCTTATAAGCAAGATAAAAATAGAAAATTAGGTCATATTTATACTTTAAAATTTATTAGAGCTATTTGGCAACAAATAATAAATAAAGCAAAATTTTTATTTTATTAACTTAATTTATTACTTTAAAATTTCTTTTCGATATTACGAAAATACTTAGTAATATTTATTTTATTTTATTTCTTTATTATGCACTGATAGATATATGCTTCGCTACTAAATTAACGTTTTGATATTAAAGTTAAAAAAAAGATCCTTAATATTACAATTTAATTATCTATCAAGCAATTAAATATTTTAATTTAATAATAGAGTTAATTTTCAAATAATTTCAATTATTCTTTTATTATTTAAAGTAACTCTTTTAATAGCTTACGTAGTTATTTAAAATTACTCCAAACCATATAAATTCACTTTGGTACTTAACATGTATAAATGAAAATTTCCTTCTTACTGATATTGACTATTATAGGCTTTTCTCAAAGTCACAGAATAGATAAGTTCTTTATGGAAAAGTAAAGCTATACTCAAGAAAGATTTAGCACCAAATCTATGAGAGATACAAATGGAAATGTTTATGAAGTAGGGTTTTCATAAATTAGTTCTAATAATTAAGATTGCTGAATTAGGAAAGTAGATAGTTAAGAAAATGAACTGTACAAAACTTTCTTAGATTCAAGCCCAGATGATTGTAGAGGTTTTACATTGACTTTAGACAACAATGATAGACCATATGCAGCGTTTTCGATTGATGGAGGCTCATATGATGCAGATATATCACCAAAAAATCAGTTATGACTGGTGCTTTTTCAGGATCTATTTTTGATATTTAGGGTTCAGGATGAGGTCCTAAAGTTTCAGTTCTAGCTGGATTAAGAACTGATAACAGATTTATCGAAAAGCTACATTTTTAAGAGCTTAACTTTCTACAGGAAAAGCGAATTAGTACTTAGTTTAAGAAATAAGTTTCTGTGCAGATTAAGTTTCAGTTTACTCTTAGAGTTGGTATAAATCTTTCGATAAAAATTCTTCAAATAATAAGTTCATAGTTACCCAGAAGCAGGCTTGATAAAAGTAAGTATGGAAGGATTTTTCAGACATTATATTCATTTAGACAGAAATATGACGATAATTACATAGGCTTCAGTTAAAGATCCTTTAACATGTTCAATTTTCTTTTAGGTAGAAGTTAGGCAATTAACTTAATTTGCTTTAATTAAATCCTATCTTTTAAGTACAAATTTAAATAAAAAGCCCAAGTTAATAATTAAATATTGCTTAAGGAATATAATTTTAATTTAAATTCGCTAAATGTTTATATATCTTAAGTATTTGCACTCTATGGTTTATTTGTAAAATAATTATTAATTTGATATATTTAATTTATATATTAGAGTCAAAATAACCTTAACTTAATAATAATTATGCTAGTAGCCTTTATTCTAATAAGCTATATCTCTTATGATTAAACTAATAGTATAAAAGTATTAACCTTAATTATTCTTAGTATAATATCTTTATATTTTAATTAAGGAAATTATACAAAGGTAAGTAGGATTTGTTTTAATATTGCTAGTATGGTATTTTGGTATAATTAATAGGCTTCTTTAGTTACTATCTTTAATTCCTAAGAAAGATAGTAGCATTTAATTTATTGTTGAATATAATTAGATTTAAGTAATAAATAGTATAATATTAATAATATAACTAGCTTTGGAAATAGATAATAAAAATAAAGCTTAATATTAATTTAATATTATAACTACTAATTTAATAGTGTCTAGCTAATTTCTAAAATTACTACTTACATTTATATTAGAATCAAGAGCTTGTGCTTATAAGATAGTAAATAGTTATAAGTTAAGTTTTAAAGATTCTAATAAAGAGAATAAGGAAATGATTTATTGAATATACTTGCATTTATATTAAATTCTTAGAGTTATATTATATACATTTATCTAATTTACTATTAATTACTCTAATCTACTTCTAAAGCTAATTCTATCATTATATAAAGCAGATATCTAAACTATTTAGATATTATTAGTTATTATATACAATGCTATTATAGTTACCTATAATTCATAGAGTTATCTAATATTATCTAACCTTTAGAAACTACTACCTATTTAGAATTTATTTACTTAATTGCTTCATTTTTATTTAGAATCTAATTCAATTCTTTTAAGCATGTATCTCATTAAGAAAATCTACTCTTTACATTTATCTAAGAATTTTAAGTTTAAAAGAGGGAAATTAAAAATATCAAGCTATAATACAATTAGGATCATCCTATTTAGATAAAAATTAGAAAATAGCTAAACTTAATTCTAGAATCTAATGACTCTTATATTTTATCCTTTTAGCCTTAAATAGACAAAAAGCATATTTAATTATGCATTATATTAGAATTTATAAAGCAAAATAATAACTTAAAAGATTTAAATTAATAAATTATAGCAATTGGAGTAAACAAGCTTTAAGATTCATTCTAAATTAACTAATAAGATTAAGAAATTATATATATATAGTAAACTAAAAGTAATTAAAGTTTAGCATTCCCTGGATTTTCAACCAGGTTTTTGCTACCCTTTTTTTAGCGTGGATGGATACCACGCCATTTTTTTGTGGATGGAACCACTGAGAATCTTCTGTCTTTTATACGAATATCTTCTTCTTGTAAATTCCCGTTTCGGTGATTCAGAGTCTGCTAAGCATTCTTAGCGTTCTTTGTTGTTCTTTCATCTAAATTTATCTTCACTGATCGCAATTTTGTAATAGGTGTCACTTTGATTTGCAATAATAGCAATTTTTGATTGGTCTTTTCTTGAATCTCTTCAGAAATACTTTTTTTTCAAGTTAATCGATTCTTTGGAGTAATTCTATATTAATCTTTTCGTCATTCTATTTTTCTTGGATGTTTGTTTATGTAGAAACTTTTTCAATAATCATATTTTGTTCTTGCTTAAAATTCGATTGAGATTATTCATATAGTTACTATTCCGTGACTAAATTATTTTAAATCAATTGTCGTCTTATTATTAGTAGCTCGTTGTTTTAATCTTCGATAGTATTCATTAGTTCTCTTATTTTTACCCTTGATTGTAAATTGTTTCCTAATAATTTTGTATTATTGTTTTCATTTAGTCAATTTATATTTAGATTTCTGATTATTTTTGTACTTTTACTGGATTCGTCTCTATTGTTCCAATTATAACTTTTCCTTCAGATGAGGAACTTGATTTATCTTCTTCTTGTTATTGTTTCTGCATTAGTTTCGCAGCTTTCCTTTTTGCGTTCTTAATTACGTTTTTGGAAAGGCTAATAGATTATTCTATTTTTTTTGTCAATTTATAGATTAAGAAATTATTATATTTTATATATATAATAATCAATCAACTAAAGCTAGAGTTATGAATCATTATATATTAGTGTCTACTTCATTAGGTATTTTACTAAATTATATTTACCTCTAAGCATATATCATTTTAAACTTTAAACATCTCTTTAATTAATATTTTGATTCATCATTTCTTTGGAAATAACTTTGAAGCATTTTTAATTAGAAGATATTAATAATCTATTTGCAAATATTTAATACCTAAAGCAGAATCTAATCTAGCGTTAAATAAATTAGATATTAGTGCTGATTTTAAATTTTATTCAAATTCAAAACTATGTAGATAAGACAACAATCTTACCAAATATTTGGTAAATAAAAGATATATATAAAATTAACTATTTTTTAGAGGTATTTTATAAGTGAATAGAGACATTTCATCCCAAAATTCCTAGTATAAATATACATTTTTTAAATTACTAATTAATCTTATAATTTTTTATTCTCATCAATTTATTCACTTTAATCTTAAAAAAGATGCATATAACGCCTAGTCTTTTTTAAATTATATCTAAAAGTTAAATAATTTTTAAAAAAATGACAACAAAAAGATTTTCTAATCATTTAACAGTTATGTTCGCAATATATTTATTTTAAAGTTAATTTTAATGAGAATCATAATATACTAGAAGAAAAAATAATAATTTAACAGATGTCACAAATAAATAGGTTTATAAAGATTTGTAATGATAAATTATTAGGTAATATTAACTAATAAATAAAAAATGAATTAAAAATTTATTTCCATAAAAAAAATATATAAATAGACTTATATTTTAATAATATTTATTTAATAAAAATTAATAAAGATAAAAATATTATCAAAATATTTAACTAAATCATATTAAAAAAAAAAATTATCAATATTTAATCTTGAGTAATCTAAAAATAGTTAAAACTTAAATTTTATTTAATCTTGAGTAATCTAAAAATAGTTAAAACTTAAATTTTATTTAATCTTGAGTAATCTAAAAATAGTTAAAACTTAAATTTTATTTAATCTTGAGTAATCTAAAAATAGTTAAAACTTAAATTTTATTTAATCTTGAGTAATCTAAAAATAGTTAAAACTTAAATTTTAGTTAATCTTGAGTAATCTAAAAATAGTTAAAACTTAAATTTTATTTAATCTTGAGTAATCTAAAAATAGTTAAAACTTAAATTTTATTTAATCTTGAGTAATCTAAAAATAGTTAAAACTTAAATTTTATTTAATCTTGAGTAATCTAAAAATAGTTAAAACTTAAATTTTATTTAATCTTGAGTAATCTAAAAATAGTTAAAACTTAAATTTTAGTTAATCTTGAGTAATCTAAAAATAGTTAAAACTTAAATTTTATTTAATCTTGAGTAATCTAAAAATAGTTAAAACTTAAATTTTATTTAATCTTGAGTAATCTAAAAATAGTTAAAACTTAAATTTTATTTAATCTTGAGTAATCTAAAAATAGTTAAAACTTAAATTTTATTTAATCTTGAGTAATCTAAAAATAGTTAAACTTAAATTTTATTAATCTTGAGTAATCTAAAAATAGTTAAAACTTGAATTTTATTTAATCTTGAGTAATCTAAAAATAGTTAGATTTAAATTTTATTTAATCTTGAGTAATCTAAAAATAGTTAAAACTTAAATTTTATTTAATCTTGAGTAATCTAAAAATAGTTAAACTTAAATTTTATTTAATCTTGAGTAATCTAAAAATAATTAAAACTTAAATTTTATTTAATCTTGAGTAATCTAAAAATAGTTAGATTTAAATTTTATTTAATCTTGAGTAATCTAAAAATAGTTAAAACTTAAATTTTATTTAATCTTGAGTAATCTAAAAATAGTTAAAACTTAAATTTTATTTAATCTTGAGTAATCTAAAAATAGTTAAAACTTAAATTTTATTTAATCTTGAGTAATCTAAAAATAGTTAAAACTTAAATTTTATTTAATCTTGAGTAATCTAAAAATAGTTAAAACTTAAATTTTATTTAATCTTGAGTAATCTAAAAATAGTTAAAACTTAAATTTTATTTAATCTTGAGTAATCTAAAAATAGTGAAAACTTAAATTTTATTTAATCTTGAGTAATCTAAAAATAGTTAAAACTTAAATTTTATTTAATCTTGAGTAATCTAAAAATAGTTAAACTTAAATTTTATTTAATCTTGAGTAATCTAAAAATAGTGAAAACTTAAATTTTATTTAATCTTGAGTAATCTAAAAATAGTTAAAACTTAAATTTTATTTAATCTTGAGTAATCTAAAAATAGTTAAAACTTAAATTTTATTAATCTTGAGTAATCTAAAAATAGTTAGATTTAAATTTTATTTAATCTTGAGTAATCTAAAAATAGTTAAAACTTAAATTTTATTTAATCTTGAGTAATCTAAAAATAGTTAAACTTAAATTTTATCTAATCTTGAGTAATCTAAAAATAGTTAAAAAATAAATTTTATTTAATCTTAAGTAATCTAAAAATAGTTAAAACTTAAATTTTATTTAATCTTGAGTAATCTAAAAATAGTTAAAACTTAAATTTTATTTAATCTTGAGTAATCTAAAAATAGTGAAAACTTAAATTTTATTTAATCTTGAGTAATCTAAAAATAGTTAAAACTTAAATTTTATTTAATCTTGAGTAATCTAAAAATAGTTAAACTTAAATTTTATTTAATCTTGAGTAATCTAAAAATAGTTAAAACTTAAATTTTATTTAATCTTGAGTAATCTAAAAATAGTTAAAACTTAAATTTTATTTAATCTTGAGTAATCTAAAAATAGTTAAAACTTAAATTTTATTTAATCTTGAGTAATCTAAAAATAGTTAAACTTAAATTTTATTTAATCTTGAGTAATCTAAAAATAGTTAGATTTAAATTTTATTTAATCTTGAGTAATCTAAAAATAGTTAAAACTTAAATTTTATTTAATCTTAAGTAATCTAAAAATAGTTAAAACTTAAATTTTATTTAATCTTGAGTAATCTAAAAATAGTTAAAACTTAAATTTTATTTAATCTTGAGTAATCTAAAAATAGTGAAAACTTAAATTTTATTTAATCTTGAGTAATCTAAAAATAGTTAAAACTTAAATTTTATTTAATCTTGAGTAATCTAAAAATAGTTAAACTTAAATTTTATTTAATCTTGAGTAATCTAAAAATAGTTAAACTTAAATTTTATTTAATCTTGAGTAATCTAAAAATAGTTAAACTTAAATTTTATTAATCTTGAGTAATCTAAAAATAGTTAAACTTAAATTTTATTAATCTTGAGTAATCTAAAAATAGTTAAACTTAAATTTGATTTAATCTTGAGTAATCTAAAAATAGTTAAAACTTAAATTTTATCTAATCTTGAGTAATCTAAAAATAGTTAAAACTTAAATTTTATTTAATCTTGAGTAATCTAAAAATAGTTAAAACTTAAATTTTATTTAATCTTGAGTAATCTAAAAATAGTTAAAACTTAAATTTTATTTAATCTTGAGTAATCTAAAAATAGTGAAAACTTAAATTTTATTTAATCTTGAGTAATCTAAAAATAGTTAAAACTTAAATTTTATTTAATCTTGAGTAATCTAAAAATAGTTAAACTTAAATTTTATTTAATCTTGAGTAATCTAAAAATAGTGAAAACTTAAATTTTATTTAATCTTGAGTAATCTAAAAATAGTTAAACTTAAATTTTATTAATCTTGAGTAATCTAAAAATAGTTAAACTTAAATTTTATTTAATCTTGAGTAATCTAAAAATAGTTAAACTTAAATTTTATTAATCTTGAGTAATCTAAAAATAGTTAAACTTAAATTTTATTAATCTTGAGTAATCTAAAAATAGTTAAACTTAAATTTGATTTAATCTTGAGTAATCTAAAAATAGTTAAAACTTAAATTTTATCTAATCTTGAGTAATCTAAAAATAGTTAAAACTTAAATTTTATTTAATCTTGAGTAATCTAAAAATAGTTAAAACTTAAATTTTATCTAATCTTGAGTAATCTAAAAATAGTGAAAACTTAAATTTTATTTAATCTTGAGTAATCTAAAAATAGTTAAACTTAAATTTTATTAATCTTGAGTAATCTAAAAATAGTTAAACTTAAATTTTATTTAATCTTGAGTAATCTAAAAATAGTTAAAACTTAAATTTTATTAATCTTGAGTAATCTAAAAATAGTTAAACTTAAATTTTATTAATCTTGAGTAATCTAAAAATAGTTAAAACTTAAATTTTATCTAATCTTGAGTAATCTAAAAATAGTTAAAACTTAAATTTTATTTAATCTTGAGTAATCTAAAAATAGTTAAAACTTAAATTTTATTTAATCTTGAGTAATCTAAAAATAGTTAAAACTTAAATTTTATTTAATCTTGAGTAATCTAAAAATAGTTAAAACTTAAATTTTATTTAATCTTGAGTAATCTAAAAATAGTTAGATTTAAATTTTATTTAATCTTGAGTAATCTAAAAATAGTTAAAACTTAAATTTTATTTAATCTTAAGTAATCTAAAAATAGTTAAAACTTAAATTTTATTTAATCTTGAGTAATCTAAAAATAGTTAAAACTTAAATTTTATTTAATCTTGAGTAATCTAAAAATAGTTAAAACTTAAATTTTATTTAATCTTGAGTAATCTAAAAATAGTTAAACTTAAATTTTATTTAATCTTAAGTAATCTAAAAATAGTTAAAACTTAAATTTTATTTAATCTTGAGTAATCTAAAAATAGTTAAAACTTAAATTTTATTTAATCTTGAGTAATCTAAAAATAGTTAAAACTTAAATTTTATTTAATCTTGAGTAATCTAAAAATAGTTAAAACTTAAATTTTATTTAATCTTGAGTAATCTAAAAATAGTGAAAACTTAAATTTTATTTAATCTTGAGTAATCTAAAAATAGTTAAAACTTAAATTTTAGTTAATCTTGAGTAATCTAAAAATAGTTAAAACTTAAATTTTATTTAATCTTAAGTAATCTAAAAATAGTTAAAACTTAAATTTTATTTAATCTTGAGTAATCTAAAAATAGTTAAAACTTAAATTTTATTTAATCTTGAGTAATCTAAAAATAGTTAAAACTTAAATTTTATTTAATCTTAAGTAATCTAAAAATAGTTAAAACTTAAATTTTATTTAATCTTGAGTAATCTAAAAATAGTTAAAACTTAAATTTTATTTAATCTTGAGTAATCTAAAAATAGTTAAACTTAAATTTTATTTAATCTTGAGTAATCTAAAAATAGTTAAAACTTAAATTTTATTTAATCTTGAGTAATCTAAAAATAGTTAAAACTTAAATTTTATTTAATCTTGAGTAATCTAAAAATAGTTAAACTTAAATTTTATTTAATCTTGAGTAATCTAAAAATAGTTAAAACTTAAATTTTATTTAATCTTGAGTAATCTAAAAATAGTTAAAACTTAAATTTTAGTTAATCTTGAGTAATCTAAAAATAGTTAGATTTATTTAATCTTGAGTAATCTAAAAATAGTTAAAACTTAAATTTTATTTAATCTTGAGTAATCTAAAAATAGTTAAAACTTAAATTTTATTTAATCTTAAGTAATCTAAAAATAGTGAAAACTTAAATTTTATTTAATCTTGAGTAATCTAAAAATAGTTAGATTTAAATTTTATTTAATCTTGAGTAATCTAAAAATAGTTAAAACTTAAATTTTATTTAATCTTGAGTAATCTAAAAATAGTTAAACTTAAATTTTATTTAATCTTGAGTAATCTAAAAATAGTTAAAACTTAAATTTTATTTAATCTTGAGTAATCTAAAAATAGTTAAAACTTAAATTTTATTTAATCTTGAGTAATCTAAAAATAGTTAAAACTTAAATTTTAGTTAATCTTGAGTAATCTAAAAATAGTTAAAAGTTAAATTTTATTAATCTTGAGTAATCTAAAAATAGTTAAACTTAAATTTTATCTAATCTTGAGTAATCTAAAAATAGTTAAAACTTAAATTTTATTTAATCTTGAGTAATCTAAAAATAGTTAAAACTTAAATTTTATTTAATCTTGAGTAATCTAAAAATAGTTAAAACTTAAATTTTATTAATCTTGAGTAATCTAAAAATAGTTAAAACTTAAATTTTATTTAATCTTGAGTAATCTAAAAATAGTTAAAACTTAAATTTTATTTAATCTTGAGTAATCTAAAAATAGTTAAACTTAAATTTTATTAATCTTGAGTAATCTAAAAATAGTTAAACTTAAATTTTATTAATCTTGAGTAATCTAAAAATAGTTAAAACTTAAATTTTATTTAATCTTGAGTAATCTAAAAATAGTTAAAACTTAAATTTTATTAATCTTGAGTAATCTAAAAATAGTTAAAACTTAAATTTTATTAATCTTGAGTAATCTAAAAATAGTTAAAACTTAAATTTTATTTAATCTTGAGTAATCTAAAAATAGTTAAAACTTAAATTTTATTAATCTTGAGTAATCTAAAAATAGTTAAACTTAAATTTTATTAATCTTGAGTAATCTAAAAATAGTTAAACTTAAATTTGATTTAATCTTGAGTAATCTAAAAATAGTTAAAACTTAAATTTTATCTAATCTTGAGTAATCTAAAAATAGTTAGATTTAAATTTTATTAATCTTGAGTAATCTAAAAATAGTTAAAACTTAAATTTTATTTAATCTTGAGTAATCTAAAAATAGTTAAAACTTAAATTTTATTTAATCTTGAGTAATCTAAAAATAGTTAAAACTTAAATTTTATTTAATCTTAAGTAATCTAAAAATAGTTAAAACTTAAATTTTATTTAATCTTGAGTAATCTAAAAATAGTTAAAACTTAAATTTTATTTAATCTTGAGTAATCTAAAAATAGTTAAAACTTAAATTTTATTTAATCTTGAGTAATCTAAAAATAGTTAAAACTTAAATTTTATCTAATCTTGAGTAATCTAAAAATAGTTAAAACTTAAATTTTATTTAATCTTGAGTAATCTAAAAATAGTTAAAACTTAAATTTTATCTAATCTTGAGTAATCTAAAAATAGTGAAAACTTAAATTTTATTTAATCTTGAGTAATCTAAAAATAGTTAAACTTAAATTTTATTAATCTTGAGTAATCTAAAAATAGTTAAACTTAAATTTTATTTAATCTTGAGTAATCTAAAAATAGTTAAAACTTAAATTTTATTAATCTTGAGTAATCTAAAAATAGTTAAACTTAAATTTTATTTAATCTTAAGTAATCTAAAAATAGTTAAAACTTAAATTTTATCTAATCTTGAGTAATCTAAAAATAGTTAAAACTTAAATTTTATTTAATCTTGAGTAATCTAAAAATAGATAAAACTTAAATTTTATTTAATCTTGAGTAATCTAAAAATAGTTAAAACTTAAATTTTATTTAATCTTGAGTAATCTAAAAATAGTTAAAACTTAAATTTTATTTAATCTTGAGTAATCTAAAAATAGTTAGATTTAAATTTTATTTAATCTTGAGTAATCTAAAAATAGTTAAAACTTAAATTTTATTTAATCTTAAGTAATCTAAAAATAGTTAAAACTTAAATTTTATTTAATCTTGAGTAATCTAAAAATAATTAAAACTTAAATTTTATTTAATCTTGAGTAATCTAAAAATAGTTAAAACTTAAATTTTAGTTAATCTTGAGTAATCTAAAAATAGTTAAAACTTAAATTTTATTTAATCTTGAGTAATCTAAAAATAGTTAGATTTAAATTTTATTTAATCTTGAGTAATCTAAAAATAGTTAAAACTTAAATTTTATTTAATCTTAAGTAATCTAAAAATAGTTAAAACTTAAATTTTATTTAATCTTGAGTAATCTAAAAATAGTTAAAACTTAAATTTTATTTAATCTTAGATTTAAATTTTATTTAATCTTGAGTAATCTAAAAATAGTTAAAACTTAAATTTTATTTAATCTTGAGTAATCTAAAAATAGTTAAAACTTAAATTTTATTTAATCTTGAGTAATCTAAAAATAGTTAAAACTTAAATTTTATTTAATCTTGAGTAATCTAAAAATAGTTAAAACTTAAATTTTATTTAATCTTGAGTAATCTAAAAATAGTTAAAACTTAAATTTTAGTTAATCTTGAGTAATCTAAAAATAGTTAAAACTTAAATTTTATTTAATCTTGAGTAATCTAAAAATAGTTAAACTTAAATTTTATTTAATCTTGAGTAATCTAAAAATAGTTAAACTTAAATTTTATTTAATCTTGAGTAATCTAAAAATAGTTAAACTTAAATTTTATTTAATCTTGAGTAATCTAAAAATAGTTAAACTTAAATTTTATTTAATCTTGAGTAATCTAAAAATAGTTAAACTTAAATTTTATTAATCTTGAGTAATCTAAAAATAGTTAAAACTTAAATTTTATTTAATCTTGAGTAATCTAAAAATAGTTA
>CAMPDV010006859.1:0-16849 GCA_946699065.1 Loxodes magnus
ATATGTTTTGAAGTGAGAATACGAAATTTTAATACCAGAGTGAGTTAACAAAGTATGAAAAATAGTTGTGTAATTTTTAAAGTAAAAAAAAACATATTTTTTGATATGTTTTGAAGTGAGAATACGAAATTTTAATACCAGAGTGAGTTAACAAAGTATGAAAAATAGTTGTGTAATTTTTAAAGTAAAAAAAAACATAGTTTTATAAGTGTTTTGAAGTGAGAATACGAAATTTTAATACCAGAGTGAGTTAACAAAGTATGAAAAATAGTTGTGTAATTTTTAAAGTAAAAAAAAACATATTTTTTGATATGTTTTGAAGTGAGAATACGAAATTTTAATACCAGAGTGAGTTAACAAAGTATGAAAAATATGTTGTGTAATTTTTAAAGTAAAAAAAAACATAGTTTTATAAGTGTTTTGAAGTGAGAATACGAAATTTTAATACCAGAGTGAGTTAACAAAGTATGAAAAATATGTTGTGTAATTTTTAAAGTAAAAAAAAACATAGTTTTATAAGTGTTTTGAAGTGAGAATACGAAATTTTAATACCAGAGTGAGTTAACAAAGTAAGAAAAATAGTTGTGTAATTTTTAAAGTAAAAAAAAACATAGTTTTATAAGTGTTTTGAAGTGAGAATACGAAATTTTAATACCAGAGTGAGTTAACAAAGTAAGAAAAATAGTTGTGTAATTTTTAAAGTAAAAAAAAACATAGTTTTATAAGTGTTTTGAAGTGAGAATACGAAATTTTAATACCAGAGTGAGTTAACAAAGTATGAAAAATAGTTGTGTAATTTTTAAAGTAAAAAAAACATAGTTTTATAAGTGTTTTGAAGTGAGAATACGAAATTTTAATACCAGAGTGAGTTAACAAAGTATGAAAAATATGTTGTGTAATTTTTAAAGTAAAAAAAAACATAGTTTTATAAGTGTTTTGAAGTGAGAATACGAAATTTTAATACCAGAGTGAGTTAACAAAGTATGAAAAATAGTTGTGTAATTTTTAAAGTAAAAAAAAACATAGTTTTATAAGTGTTTTGAAGTGAGAATACGAAATTTTAATACCAGAGTGAGTTAACAAAGTATGAAAAATAGTTGTGTAATTTTTAAAGTAAAAAAAAACATAGTTTTATAAGTGTTTTGAAGTGAGAATACGAAATTTTAATACCAGAGTGAGTTAACAAAGTAAGAAAAATAGTTGTGTAATTTTTAAAGTAAAAAAAAACATAGTTTTGATATGTTTTGAAGTGAGAATACGAAATTTTAATACCAGAGTGAGTTAACAAAGTATGAAAAATAGTTTTGTAATTTTTAAAGTAAAAAAAAACATAGTTTTATAAGTGTTTTGAAGTGAGAATACGAAATTTTAATACCAGAGTGAGTTAACAAAGTATGAAAAATATTTGTGTAATTTTTAAAGTAAAAAAAAACATAGTTTTATAAGTGTTTTGAAGTGAGAATACGAAATTTTAATACCAGAGTGAGTTAACAAAGTATGAAAAATAGTTGTGTAATTTTTAAAGTAAAAAAAAACATAGTTTTATAAGTGTTTTGAAGTGAGAATACGAAATTTTAATACCAGAGTGAGTTAACAAAGTAAGAAAAATAGTTGTGTAATTTTTAAAGTAAAAAAAAACATAGTTTTGATATGTTTTGAAGTGAGAATACGAAATTTTAATACCAGAGTGAGTTAACAAAGTATGAAAAATATGTTGTGTAATTTTTAAAGTAAAAAAAAACATAGTTTTATAAGTGTTTTGAAGTGAGAATACGAAATTTTAATACCAGAGTGAGTTAACAAAGTATGAAAAATAGTTGTGTAATTTTTAAAGTAAAAAAAAAACATATTTTTTGATATGTTTTGAAGTGAGAATACGAAATTTTAATACCAGAGTGAGTTAACAAAGTATGAAAAATAGTTGTGTAATTTTTAAAGTAAAAAAAAACATAGTTTTATAAGTGTTTTGAAGTGAGAATACGAAATTTTAATACCAGAGTGAGTTAACAAAGTATGAAAAATAGTTGTGTAATTTTTAAAGTAAAAAAAAACATATTTTTTGATATGTTTTGAAGTGAGAATACGAAATTTTAATACCAGAGTGAGTTAACAAAGTATGAAAAATAGTTGTGTAATTTTTAAAGTAAAAAAAAACATAGTTTTATAAGTGTTTTGAAGTGAGAATACGAAATTTTAATACCAGAGTGAGTTAACAAAGTATGAAAAATATTTGTGTAATTTTTAAAGTAAAAAAAAACATAGTTTTTGATATGTTTTGAAGTGAGAATACGAAATTTTAATACCAGAGTGAGTTAACAAAGTATGAAAAATAGTTGTGTAATTTTTAAAGTAAAAAAAAACATATTTTTTGATATGTTTTGAAGTGAGAATACGAAATTTTAATACCAGAGTGAGTTAACAAAGTATGAAAAATAGTTGTGTAATTTTTAAAGTAAAAAAAAACATAGTTTTATAAGTGTTTTGAAGTGAGAATACGAAATTTTAATACCAGAGTGAGTTAACAAAGTATGAAAAATAGTTGTGTAATTTTTAAAGTAAAAAAAAACATATTTTTTGATATGTTTTGAAGTGAGAATACGAAATTTTAATACCAGAGTGAGTTAACAAAGTATGAAAAATATGTTGTGTAATTTTTAAAGTAAAAAAAAACATAGTTTTATAAGTGTTTTGAAGTGAGAATACGAAATTTTAATACCAGAGTGAGTTAACAAAGTATGAAAAATATGTTGTGTAATTTTTAAAGTAAAAAAAAACATAGTTTTATAAGTGTTTTGAAGTGAGAATACGAAATTTTAATACCAGAGTGAGTTAACAAAGTAAGAAAAATAGTTGTGTAATTTTTAAAGTAAAAAAAAACATAGTTTTATAAGTGTTTTGAAGTGAGAATACGAAATTTTAATACCAGAGTGAGTTAACAAAGTAAGAAAAATAGTTGTGTAATTTTTAAAGTAAAAAAAAACATAGTTTTATAAGTGTTTTGAAGTGAGAATACGAAATTTTAATACCAGAGTGAGTTAACAAAGTATGAAAAATAGTTGTGTAATTTTTAAAGTAAAAAAAAACATAGTTTTATAAGTGTTTTGAAGTGAGAATACGAAATTTTAATACCAGAGTGAGTTAACAAAGTATGAAAAATAGTTGTGTAATTTTTAAAGTAAAAAAAAACATAGTTTTATAAGTGTTTTGAAGTGAGAATACGAAATTTTAATACCAGAGTGAGTTAACAAAGTATGAAAAATAGTTGTGTAATTTTTAAAGTAAAAAAAAACATAGTTTTATAAGTGTTTTGAAGTGAGAATACGAAATTTTAATACCAGAGTGAGTTAACAAAGTAAGAAAAATAGTTGTGTAATTTTTAAAGTAAAAAAAAACATAGTTTTGATATGTTTTGAAGTGAGAATACGAAATTTTAATACCAGAGTGAGTTAACAAAGTATGAAAAATAGTTTTGTAATTTTTAAAGTAAAAAAAAACATAGTTTTATAAGTGTTTTGAAGTGAGAATACGAAATTTTAATACCAGAGTGAGTTAACAAAGTATGAAAAATATTTGTGTAATTTTTAAAGTAAAAAAAAACATAGTTTTATAAGTGTTTTGAAGTGAGAATACGAAATTTTAATACCAGAGTGAGTTAACAAAGTATGAAAAATATGTTGTGTAATTTTTAAAGTAAAAAAAAACATAGTTTTATAAGTGTTTTGAAGTGAGAATACGAAATTTTAATACCAGAGTGAGTTAACAAAGTATGAAAAATAGTTGTGTAATTTTTAAAGTAAAAAAAAACATAGTTTTATAAGTGTTTTGAAGTGAGAATACGAAATTTTAATACCAGAGTGAGTTAACAAAGTAAGAAAAATAGTTGTGTAATTTTTAAAGTAAAAAAAAACATAGTTTTGATATGTTTTGAAGTGAGAATACGAAATTTTAATACCAGAGTGAGTTAACAAAGTATGAAAAATATGTTGTGTAATTTTTAAAGTAAAAAAAAACATAGTTTTATAAGTGTTTTGAAGTGAGAATACGAAATTTTAATACCAGAGTGAGTTAACAAAGTATGAAAAATATGTTGTGTAATTTTTAAAGTAAAAAAAAACATAGTTTTATAAGTGTTTTGAAGTGAGAATACGAAATTTTAATACCAGAGTGAGTTAACAAAGTAAGAAAAATAGTTGTGTAATTTTTAAAGTAAAAAAAAACATAGTTTTATAAGTGTTTTGAAGTGAGAATACGAAATTTTAATACCAGAGTGAGTTAACAAAGTAAGAAAAATAGTTGTGTAATTTTTAAAGTAAAAAAAAACATAGTTTTATAAGTGTTTTGAAGTGAGAATACGAAATTTTAATACCAGAGTGAGTTAACAAAGTATGAAAAATAGTTGTGTAATTTTTAAAGTAAAAAAAACATAGTTTTATAAGTGTTTTGAAGTGAGAATACGAAATTTTAATACCAGAGTGAGTTAACAAAGTATGAAAAATATGTTGTGTAATTTTTAAAGTAAAAAAAAACATAGTTTTATAAGTGTTTTGAAGTGAGAATACGAAATTTTAATACCAGAGTGAGTTAACAAAGTATGAAAAATAGTTGTGTAATTTTTAAAGTAAAAAAAAACATAGTTTTTGATATGTTTTGAAGTGAGAATACGAAATTTTAATACCAGAGTGAGTTAACAAAGTAAGAAAAATAGTTGTGTAATTTTTAAAGTAAAAAAAAACATAGTTTTATAAGTGTTTTGAAGTGAGAATACGAAATTTTAATACCAGAGTGAGTTAACAAAGTATGAAAAATAGTTGTGTAATTTTTAAAGTAAAAAAAACATAGTTTTATAAGTGTTTTGAAGTGAGAATACGAAATTTTAATACCAGAGTGAGTTAACAAAGTATGAAAAATATGTTGTGTAATTTTTAAAGTAAAAAAAAACATAGTTTTATAAGTGTTTTGAAGTGAGAATACGAAATTTTAATACCAGAGTGAGTTAACAAAGTAAGAAAAATAGTTGTGTAATTTTTAAAGTAAAAAAAAACATAGTTTTATAAGTGTTTTGAAGTGAGAATACGAAATTTTAATACCAGAGTGAGTTAACAAAGTATGAAAAATAGTTGTGTAATTTTTAAAGTAAAAAAAAACATAGTTTTGATATGTTTTGAAGTGAGAATACGAAATTTTAATACCAGAGTGAGTTAACAAAGTAAGAAAAATAGTTGTGTAATTTTTAAAGTAAAAAAAAACATAGTTTTGATATGTTTTGAAGTGAGAATACGAAATTTTAATACCAGAGTGAGTTAACAAAGTATGAAAAATAGTTGTGTAATTTTTAAAGTAAAAAAAAACATAGTTTTATAAGTGTTTTGAAGTGAGAATACGAAATTTTAATACCAGAGTGAGTTAACAAAGTATGAAAAATAGTTGTGTAATTTTTAAAGTAAAAAAAAACATAGTTTTATAAGTGTTTTGAAGTGAGAATACGAAATTTTAATACCAGAGTGAGTTAACAAAGTATGAAAAATAGTTGTGTAATTTTTAAAGTAAAAAAAAACATAGTTTTATAAGTGTTTTGAAGTGAGAATACGAAATTTTAATACCAGAGTGAGTTAACAAAGTATGAAAAATAGTTGTGTAATTTTTAAAGTAAAAAAAAACATATTTTTTGATATGTTTTGAAGTGAGAATACGAAATTTTAATACCAGAGTGAGTTAACAAAGTATGAAAAATAGTTGTGTAATTTTTAAAGTAAAAAAAAACATAGTTTTATAAGTGTTTTGAAGTGAGAATACGAAATTTTAATACCAGAGTGAGTTAACTAGTATGAAAAATAGTTGTGTAATTTTTAAAGTAAAAAAAAACATAGTTTTATAAGTGTTTTGAAGTGAGAATACGAAATTTTAATACCAGAGTGAGTTAACAAAGTATGAAAAATAGTTGTGTAATTTTTAAAGTAAAAAAAAACATAGTTTTATAAGTGTTTTGAAGTGAGAATACGAAATTTTAATACCAGAGTGAGTTAACAAAGTATGAAAAATATGTTGTGTAATTTTTAAAGTAAAAAAAAACATAGTTTTATAAGTGTTTTGAAGTGAGAATACGAAATTTTAATACCAGAGTGAGTTAACAAAGTATGAAAAATAGTTGTGTAATTTTTAAAGTAAAAAAAAACATAGTTTTATAAGTGTTTTGAAGTGAGAATACGAAATTTTAATACCAGAGTGAGTTAACAAAGTATGAAAAATATTTGTGTAATTTTTAAAGTAAAAAAAAACATAGTTTTTGATATGTTTTGAAGTGAGAATACGAAATTTTAATACCAGAGTGAGTTAACAAAGTATGAAAAATAGTTGTGTAATTTTTAAAGTAAAAAAAAACATAGTTTTATAAGTGTTTTGAAGTGAGAATACGAAATTTTAATACCAGAGTGAGTTAACAAAGTATGAAAAATAGTTGTGTAATTTTTAAAGTAAAAAAAAACATAGTTTTATAAGTGTTTTGAAGTGAGAATACGAAATTTTAATACCAGAGTGAGTTAACAAAGTATGAAAAATAGTTGTGTAATTTTTAAAGTAAAAAAAAACATAGTTTTATAAGTGTTTTGAAGTGAGAATACGAAATTTTAATACCAGAGTGAGTTAACAAAGTATGAAAAATAGTTGTGTAATTTTTAAAGTAAAAAAAAACATAGTTTTATAAGTGTTTTGAAGTGAGAATACGAAATTTTAATACCAGAGTGAGTTAACAAAGTATGAAAAATAGTTGTGTAATTTTTAAAGTAAAAAAAAACATAGTTTTTGATATGTTTTGAAGTGAGAATACGAAATTTTAATACCAGAGTGAGTTAACAAAGTATGAAAAATAGTTGTGTAATTTTTAAAGTAAAAAAAAACATATTTTTTGATATGTTTTGAAGTGAGAATACGAAATTTTAATACCAGAGTGAGTTAACAAAGTATGAAAAATAGTTGTGTAATTTTTAAAGTAAAAAAAAACATAGTTTTATAAGTGTTTTGAAGTGAGAATACGAAATTTTAATACCAGAGTGAGTTAACAAAGTATGAAAAATAGTTGTGTAATTTTTAAAGTAAAAAAAAACATAGTTTTATAAGTGTTTTGAAGTGAGAATACGAAATTTTAATACCAGAGTGAGTTAACAAAGTATGAAAAATAGTTGTGTAATTTTTAAAGTAAAAAAAAACATAGTTTTATAAGTGTTTTGAAGTGAGAATACGAAATTTTAATACCAGAGTGAGTTAACAAAGTATGAAAAATAGTTGTGTAATTTTTAAAGTAAAAAAAAACATAGTTTTATAAGTGTTTTGAAGTGAGAATACGAAATTTTAATACCAGAGTGAGTTAACAAAGTATGAAAAATAGTTGTGTAATTTTTAAAGTAAAAAAAAACATAGTTTTATAAGTGTTTTGAAGTGAGAATACGAAATTTTAATACCAGAGTGAGTTAACAAAGTATGAAAAATAGTTGTGTAATTTTTAAAGTAAAAAAAAACATAGTTTTTGATATGTTTTGAAGTGAGAATACGAAATTTTAATACCAGAGTGAGTTAACAAAGTATGAAAAATAGTTGTGTAATTTTTAAAGTAAAAAAAAACATATTTTTTGATATGTTTTGAAGTGAGAATACGAAATTTTAATACCAGAGTGAGTTAACAAAGTATGAAAAATAGTTGTGTAATTTTTAAAGTAAAAAAAAACATAGTTTTATAAGTGTTTTGAAGTGAGAATACGAAATTTTAATACCAGAGTGAGTTAACAAAGTATGAAAAATAGTTGTGTAATTTTTAAAGTAAAAAAAAACATAGTTTTATAAGTGTTTTGAAGTGAGAATACGAAATTTTAATACCAGAGTGAGTTAACAAAGTATGAAAAATAGTTGTGTAATTTTTAAAGTAAAAAAAAACATAGTTTTATAAGTGTTTTGAAGTGAGAATACGAAATTTTAATACCAGAGTGAGTTAACAAAGTATGAAAAATAGTTGTGTAATTTTTAAAGTAAAAAAAAACATAGTTTTATAAGTGTTTTGAAGTGAGAATACGAAATTTTAATACCAGAGTGAGTTAACAAAGTATGAAAAATAGTTGTGTAATTTTTAAAGTAAAAAAAAACATAGTTTTATAAGTGTTTTGAAGTGAGAATACGAAATTTTAATACCAGAGTGAGTTAACAAAGTATGAAAAATATTTGTGTAATTTTTAAAGTAAAAAAAAACATAGTTTTTGATATGTTTTGAAGTGAGAATACGAAATTTTAATACCAGAGTGAGTTAACAAAGTATGAAAAATAGTTGTGTAATTTTTAAAGTAAAAAAAAACATAGTTTTATAAGTGTTTTGAAGTGAGAATACGAAATTTTAATACCAGAGTGAGTTAACAAAGTATGAAAAATAGTTGTGTAATTTTTAAAGTAAAAAAAAACATAGTTTTATAAGTGTTTTGAAGTGAGAATACGAAATTTTAATACCAGAGTGAGTTAACAAAGTATGAAAAATAGTTGTGTAATTTTTAAAGTAAAAAAAAACATAGTTTTATAAGTGTTTTGAAGTGAGAATACGAAATTTTAATACCAGAGTGAGTTAACAAAGTATGAAAAATAGTTGTGTAATTTTTAAAGTAAAAAAAAACATAGTTTTTGATATGTTTTGAAGTGAGAATACGAAATTTTAATACCAGAGTGAGTTAACAAAGTATGAAAAATATTTGTGTAATTTTTAAAGTAAAAAAAAACATAGTTTTTGATATGTTTTGAAGTGAGAATACGAAATTTTAATACCAGAGTGAGTTAACAAAGTATGAAAAATAGTTGTGTAATTTTTAAAGTAAAAAAAAACATATTTTTTGATATGTTTTGAAGTGAGAATACGAAATTTTAATACCAGAGTGAGTTAACAAAGTATGAAAAATAGTTGTGTAATTTTTAAAGTAAAAAAAAACATAGTTTTATAAGTGTTTTGAAGTGAGAATACGAAATTTTAATACCAGAGTGAGTTAACAAAGTATGAAAAATAGTTGTGTAATTTTTAAAGTAAAAAAAAACATATTTTTTGATATGTTTTGAAGTGAGAATACGAAATTTTAATACCAGAGTGAGTTAACAAAGTATGAAAAATAGTTGTGTAATTTTTAAAGTAAAAAAAAACATAGTTTTATAAGTGTTTTGAAGTGAGAATACGAAATTTTAATACCAGAGTGAGTTAACAAAGTATGAAAAATAGTTGTGTAATTTTTAAAGTAAAAAAAAACATAGTTTTTGATATGTTTTGAAGTGAGAATACGAAATTTTAATACCAGAGTGAGTTAACAAAGTATGAAAAATATTTGTGTAATTTTTAAAGTAAAAAAAAACATAGTTTTTGATATGTTTTGAAGTGAGAATACGAAATTTTAATACCAGAGTGAGTTAACAAAGTATGAAAAATAGTTGTGTAATTTTTAAAGTAAAAAAAAACATATTTTTTGATATGTTTTGAAGTGAGAATACGAAATTTTAATACCAGAGTGAGTTAACAAAGTATGAAAAATAGTTGTGTAATTTTTAAAGTAAAAAAAAACATAGTTTTATAAGTGTTTTGAAGTGAGAATACGAAATTTTAATACCAGAGTGAGTTAACAAAGTATGAAAAATAGTTGTGTAATTTTTAAAGTAAAAAAAAACATAGTTTTATAAGTGTTTTGAAGTGAGAATACGAAATTTTAATACCAGAGTGAGTTAACAAAGTATGAAAAATATTTGTGTAATTTTTAAAGTAAAAAAAAACATAGTTTTTGATATGTTTTGAAGTGAGAATACGAAATTTTAATACCAGAGTGAGTTAACAAAGTATGAAAAATAGTTGTGTAATTTTTAAAGTAAAAAAAAACATAGTTTTTGATATGTTTTGAAGTGAGAATACGAAATTTTAATACCAGAGTGAGTTAACAAAGTATGAAAAATATTTGTGTAATTTTTAAAGTAAAAAAAAACATAGTTTTATAAGTGTTTTGAAGTGAGAATACGAAATTTTAATACCAGAGTGAGTTAACAAAGTATGAAAAATAGTTGTGTAATTTTTAAAGTAAAAAAAAACATATTTTTTGATATGTTTTGAAGTGAGAATACGAAATTTTAATACCAGAGTGAGTTAACAAAGTATGAAAAATATTTGTGTAATTTTTAAAGTAAAAAAAAACATAGTTTTATAAGTGTTTTGAAGTGAGAATACGAAATTTTAATACCAGAGTGAGTTAACAAAGTATGAAAAATAGTTGTGTAATTTTTAAAGTAAAAAAAAACATAGTTTTTGATATGTTTTGAAGTGAGAATACGAAATTTTAATACCAGAGTGAGTTAACAAAGTATGAAAAATATTTGTGTAATTTTTAAAGTAAAAAAAAACATAGTTTTTGATATGTTTTGAAGTGAGAATACGAAATTTTAATACCAGAGTGAGTTAACAAAGTATGAAAAATAGTTGTGTAATTTTTAAAGTAAAAAAAAACATATTTTTTGATATGTTTTGAAGTGAGAATACGAAATTTTAATACCAGAGTGAGTTAACAAAGTATGAAAAATAGTTGTGTAATTTTTAAAGTAAAAAAAAACATAGTTTTATAAGTGTTTTGAAGTGAGAATACGAAATTTTAATACCAGAGTGAGTTAACAAAGTATGAAAAATAGTTGTGTAATTTTTAAAGTAAAAAAAAACATAGTTTTTGATATGTTTTGAAGTGAGAATACGAAATTTTAATACCAGAGTGAGTTAACAAAGTATGAAAAATAGTTGTGTAATTTTTAAAGTAAAAAAAAACATAGTTTTATAAGTGTTTTGAAGTGAGAATACGAAATTTTAATACCAGAGTGAGTTAACAAAGTATGAAAAATAGTTGTGTAATTTTTAAAGTAAAAAAAAACATATTTTTTGATATGTTTTGAAGTGAGAATACGAAATTTTAATACCAGAGTGAGTTAACAAAGTATGAAAAATAGTTGTGTAATTTTTAAAGTAAAAAAAAACATAGTTTTTGATATGTTTTGAAGTGAGAATACGAAATTTTAATACCAGAGTGAGTTAACAAAGTATGAAAAATAGTTGTGTAATTTTTAAAGTAAAAAAAAACATAGTTTTATAAGTGTTTTGAAGTGAGAATACGAAATTTTAATACCAGAGTGAGTTAACAAAGTATGAAAAATAGTTGTGTAATTTTTAAAGTAAAAAAAAACATAGTTTTTGATATGTTTTGAAGTGAGAATACGAAATTTTAATACCAGAGTGAGTTAACAAAGTATGAAAAATAGTTGTGTAATTTTTAAAGTAAAAAAAAACATAGTTTTATAAGTGTTTTGAAGTGAGAATACGAAATTTTAATACCAGAGTGAGTTAACAAAGTAAGAAAAATAGTTGTGTAATTTTTAAAGTAAAAAAAAACATAGTTTTTGATATGTTTTGAAGTGAGAATACGAAATTTTAATACCAGAGTGAGTTAACAAAGTATGAAAAATATGTTGTGTAATTTTTAAAGTAAAAAAAAACATAGTTTTATAAGTGTTTTGAAGTGAGAATACGAAATTTTAATACCAGAGTGAGTTAACAAAGTATGAAAAATATGTTGTGTAATTTTTAAAGTAAAAAAAAACATAGTTTTATAAGTGTTTTGAAGTGAGAATACGAAATTTTAATACCAGAGTGAGTTAACAAAGTATGAAAAATATTTGTGTAATTTTTAAAGTAAAAAAAAACATAGTTTTATAAGTGTTTTGAAGTGAGAATACGAAATTTTAATACCAGAGTGAGTTAACAAAGTATGAAAAATAGTTGTGTAATTTTTAAAGTAAAAAAAAACATAGTTTTTGATATGTTTTGAAGTGAGAATACGAAATTTTAATACCAGAGTGAGTTAACAAAGTATGAAAAATAGTTGTGTAATTTTTAAAGTAAAAAAAAACATAGTTTTATAAGTGTTTTGAAGTGAGAATACGAAATTTTAATACCAGAGTGAGTTAACAAAGTAAGAAAAATAGTTGTGTAATTTTTAAAGTAAAAAAAAACATAGTTTTTGATATGTTTTGAAGTGAGAATACGAAATTTTAATACCAGAGTGAGTTAACAAAGTATGAAAAATAGTTGTGTAATTTTTAAAGTAAAAAAAAACATAGTTTTATAAGTGTTTTGAAGTGAGAATACGAAATTTTAATACCAGAGTGAGTTAACAAAGTATGAAAAATATGTTGTGTAATTTTTAAAGTAAAAAAAAACATAGTTTTATAAGTGTTTTGAAGTGAGAATACGAAATTTTAATACCAGAGTGAGTTAACAAAGTATGAAAAATATTTGTGTAATTTTTAAAGTAAAAAAAAACATAGTTTTATAAGTGTTTTGAAGTGAGAATACGAAATTTTAATACCAGAGTGAGTTAACAAAGTATGAAAAATAGTTGTGTAATTTTTAAAGTAAAAAAAAACATAGTTTTATAAGTGTTTTGAAGTGAGAATACGAAATTTTAATACCAGAGTGAGTTAACAAAGTATGAAAAATAGTTGTGTAATTTTTAAAGTAAAAAAAAACATAGTTTTATAAGTGTTTTGAAGTGAGAATACGAAATTTTAATACCAGAGTGAGTTAACAAAGTATGAAAAATAGTTGTGTAATTTTTAAAGTAAAAAAAAACATAGTTTTATAAGTGTTTTGAAGTGAGAATACGAAATTTTAATACCAGAGTGAGTTAACAAAGTAAGAAAAATAGTTGTGTAATTTTTAAAGTAAAAAAAAACATAGTTTTATAAGTGTTTTGAAGTGAGAATACGAAATTTTAATACCAGAGTGAGTTAACAAAGTATGAAAAATAGTTGTGTAATTTTTAAAGTAAAAAAAAACATAGTTTTATAAGTGTTTTGAAGTGAGAATACGAAATTTTAATACCAGAGTGAGTTAACAAAGTATGAAAAATATTTGTGTAATTTTTAAAGTAAAAAAAAACATAGTTTTATAAGTGTTTTGAAGTGAGAATACGAAATTTTAATACCAGAGTGAGTTAACAAAGTATGAAAAATAGTTGTGTAATTTTTAAAGTAAAAAAAAACATAGTTTTATAAGTGTTTTGAAGTGAGAATACGAAATTTTAATACCAGAGTGAGTTAACAAAGTATGAAAAATAGTTGTGTAATTTTTAAAGTAAAAAAAAACATAGTTTTATAAGTGTTTTGAAGTGAGAATACGAAATTTTAATACCAGAGTGAGTTAACAAAGTATGAAAAATAGTTGTGTAATTTTTAAAGTAAAAAAAAACATAGTTTTATAAGTGTTTTGAAGTGAGAATACGAAATTTTAATACCAGAGTGAGTTAACAAAGTAAGAAAAATAGTTGTGTAATTTTTAAAGTAAAAAAAAACATAGTTTTATAAGTGTTTTGAAGTGAGAATACGAAATTTTAATACCAGAGTGAGTTAACAAAGTATGAAAAATAGTTGTGTAATTTTTAAAGTAAAAAAAAACATAGTTTTTGATATGTTTTGAAGTGAGAATACGAAATTTTAATACCAGAGTGAGTTAACAAAGTATGAAAAATAGTTGTGTAATTTTTAAAGTAAAAAAAAACATATTTTTTGATATGTTTTGAAGTGAGAATACGAAATTTTAATACCAGAGTGAGTTAACAAAGTATGAAAAATAGTTGTGTAATTTTTAAAGTAAAAAAAAACATATTTTTTGATATGTTTTGAAGTGAGAATACGAAATTTTAATACCAGAGTGAGTTAACAAAGTATGAAAAATATGTTGTGTAATTTTTAAAGTAAAAAAAAACATAGTTTTATAAGTGTTTTGAAGTGAGAATACGAAATTTTAATACCAGAGTGAGTTAACAAAGTATGAAAAATAGTTGTGTAATTTTTAAAGTAAAAAAAAACATAGTTTTATAAGTGTTTTGAAGTGAGAATACGAAATTTTAATACCAGAGTGAGTTAACAAAGTATGAAAAATAGTTGTGTAATTTTTAAAGTAAAAAAAAACATATTTTTTGATATGTTTTGAAGTGAGAATACGAAATTTTAATACCAGAGTGAGTTAACAAAGTATGAAAAATAGTTGTGTAATTTTTAAAGTAAAAAAAAACATAGTTTTATAAGTGTTTTGAAGTGAGAATACGAAATTTTAATACCAGAGTGAGTTAACAAAGTATGAAAAATAGTTGTGTAATTTTTAAAGTAAAAAAAAACATAGTTTTATAAGTGTTTTGAAGTGAGAATACGAAATTTTAATACCAGAGTGAGTTAACAAAGTATGAAAAATAGTTGTGTAATTTTTAAAGTAAAAAAAAACATAGTTTTATAAGTGTTTTGAAGTGAGAATACGAAATTTTAATACCAGAGTGAGTTAACAAAGTATGAAAAATAGTTGTGTAATTTTTAAAGTAAAAAAAAACATAGTTTTATAAGTGTTTTGAAGTGAGAATACGAAATTTTAATACCAGAGTGAGTTAACAAAGTATGAAAAATAGTTGTGTAATTTTTAAAGTAAAAAAAAACATAGTTTTATAAGTGTTTTGAAGTGAGAATACGAAATTTTAATACCAGAGTGAGTTAACAAAGTATGAAAAATAGTTGTGTAATTTTTAAAGTAAAAAAAAACATATTTTTTGATATGTTTTGAAGTGAGAATACGAAATTTTAATACCAGAGTGAGTTAACAAAGTATGAAAAATAGTTGTGTAATTTTTAAAGTAAAAAAAAACATAGTTTTTGATATGTTTTGAAGTGAGAATACGAAATTTTAATACCAGAGTGAGTTAACAAAGTATGAAAAATAGTTGTGTAATTTTTAAAGTAAAAAAAAACATAGTTTTATAAGTGTTTTGAAGTGAGAATACGAAATTTTAATACCAGAGTGAGTTAACAAAGTAAGAAAAATAGTTGTGTAATTTTTAAAGTAAAAAAAAACATAGTTTTATAAGTGTTTTGAAGTGAGAATACGAAATTTTAATACCAGAGTGAGTTAACAAAGTAAGAAAAATAGTTGTGTAATTTTTAAAGTAAAAAAAAACATAGTTTTATAAGTGTTTTGAAGTGAGAATACGAAATTTTAATACCAGAGTGAGTTAACAAAGTATGAAAAATAGTTGTGTAATTTTTAAAGTAAAAAAAAACATAGTTTTATAAGTGTTTTGAAGTGAGAATACGAAATTTTAATACCAGAGTGAGTTAACAAAGTATGAAAAATAGTTGTGTAATTTTTAAAGTAAAAAAAAACATAGTTTTATAAGTGTTTTGAAGTGAGAATACGAAATTTTAATACCAGAGTGAGTTAACAAAGTATGAAAAATAGTTGTGTAATTTTTAAAGTAAAAAAAAACATAGTTTTTGATATGTTTTGAAGTGAGAATACGAAATTTTAATACCAGAGTGAGTTAACAAAGTATGAAAAATAGTTGTGTAATTTTTAAAGTAAAAAAAAACATAGTTTTATAAGTGTTTTGAAGTGAGAATACGAAATTTTAATACCAGAGTGAGTTAACAAAGTATGAAAAATATTTGTGTAATTTTTAAAGTAAAAAAAAACATAGTTTTTGATATGTTTTGAAGTGAGAATACGAAATTTTAATACCAGAGTGAGTTAACAAAGTATGAAAAATAGTTGTGTAATTTTTAAAGTAAAAAAAAACATAGTTTTATAAGTGTTTTGAAGTGAGAATACGAAATTTTAATACCAGAGTGAGTTAACAAAGTAAGAAAAATAGTTGTGTAATTTTTAAAGTAAAAAAAAACATAGTTTTTGATATGTTTTGAAGTGAGAATACGAAATTTTAATACCAGAGTGAGTTAACAAAGTATGAAAAATATGTTGTGTAATTTTTAAAGTAAAAAAAAACATAGTTTTATAAGTGTTTTGAAGTGAGAATACGAAATTTTAATACCAGAGTGAGTTAACAAAGTATGAAAAATAGTTGTGTAATTTTTAAAGTAAAAAAAAACATATTTTTTGATATGTTTTGAAGTGAGAATACGAAATTTTAATACCAGAGTGAGTTAACAAAGTATGAAAAATAGTTGTGTAATTTTTAAAGTAAAAAAAAACATAGTTTTTGATATGTTTTGAAGTGAGAATACGAAATTTTAATACCAGAGTGAGTTAACAAAGTATGAAAAATATGTTGTGTAATTTTTAAAGTAAAAAAAAACATAGTTTTATAAGTGTTTTGAAGTGAGAATACGAAATTTTAATACCAGAGTGAGTTAACAAAGTATGAAAAATAGTTGTGTAATTTTTAAAGTAAAAAAAAACATATTTTTTGATATGTTTTGAAGTGAGAATACGAAATTTTAATACCAGAGTGAGTTAACAAAGTATGAAAAATAGTTGTGTAATTTTTAAAGTAAAAAAAAACATAGTTTTATAAGTGTTTTGAAGTGAGAATACGAAATTTTAATACCAGAGTGAGTTAACAAAGTATGAAAAATAGTTGTGTAATTTTTAAAGTAAAAAAAAACATAGTTTTTGATATGTTTTGAAGTGAGAATACGAAATTTTAATACCAGAGTGAGTTAACAAAGTATGAAAAATAGTTGTGTAATTTTTAAAGTAAAAAAAAACATAGTTTTATAAGTGTTTTGAAGTGAGAATACGAAATTTTAATACCAGAGTGAGTTAACAAAGTAAGAAAAATAGTTGTGTAATTTTTAAAGTAAAAAAAAACATAGTTTTTGATATGTTTTGAAGTGAGAATACGAAATTTTAATACCAGAGTGAGTTAACAAAGTATGAAAAATATGTTGTGTAATTTTTAAAGTAAAAAAAAACATAGTTTTATAAGTGTTTTGAAGTGAGAATACGAAATTTTAATACCAGAGTGAGTTAACA
>CAMPDV010006860.1:0-20975 GCA_946699065.1 Loxodes magnus
TGAAAAGTGAAGAAGAAAAGTAAGAAAAAAAGTCATAAAATCAATAATAATTAGTTATCAAATACTAGTCAAAAAGATATTTTTGATTTCCATGAAAAGTGAAGAAGAAAAGTAAGAAAAAAAGTCATAAAATCAATAATAATTAGTTATCAAATACTAGTCAAAAAGATATTTTTGATTTCCATGAAAAGTGAAGAAGAAAAGTAAGAAAAAAAGTCATAAAATCAATAATAATAAGTTATCAAATACTAGTCAAAAAGATATTTTTGATTTCCATGAAAAGTGAAGAAGAAAAGTAAGAAAAAAAGTCATAAAATCAATAATAATTAGTTATCAAATACTAGTCAAAAAGATATTTTTGATTTCCATGAAAAGTGAAGAAGAAAAGTAAGAAAAAAAGTCATAAAATCAATAATAATTAGTTATCAAATACTAGTCAAAAAGATATTTTTGATTTCCATGAAAAGTGAAGAAGAAAAGTAAGAAAAAAAGTCATAAAATCAATAATAATTAGTTATCAAATACTAGTCAAAAAGATATTTTTGATTTCCATGAAAAGTGAAGAAGAAAAGTAAGAAAAAAAGTCATAAAATCAATAATAATAAGTTATCAAATACTAGTCAAAAAGATATTTTTGATTTCCATGAAAAGTGAAGAAGAAAAGTAAGAAAAAAAGTCATAAAATCAATAATAATTAGTTATCAAATACTAGTCAAAAAGATATTTTTGATTTCCATGAAAAGTGAAGAAGAAAAGTAAGAAAAAAAGTCATAAAATCAATAATAATTATTTATCAAATACTAGTCAAAAAGATATTTTTGATTTCCATGAAAAGTGAAGAAGAAAAGTAAGAAAAAAAGTCATAAAATCAATAATAATTAGTTATCAAATACTAGTCAAAAAGATATTTTTTGAATATATTTTTATGAAAAGTGAAGAAGAAAAGTAAGAAAAAAAGTCATAAAATCAATAATAATTAGTTATCAAATACTAGTCAAAAAGATATTTTTGATTTCCATGAAAAGTGAAGAAGAAAAGTAAGAAAAAAAGTCATAAAATCAATAATAATTAGTTATCAAATACTAGTCAAAAAGATATTTTTGATTTCCATGAAAAGTGAAGAAGAAAAGTAAGAAAAAAAGTCATAAAATCAATAATAATTAGTTATCAAATACTAGTCAAAAAGATATTTTTGATTTCCATGAAAAGTGAAGAAGAAAAGTAAGAAAAAAAGTCATAAAATCAATAATAATTAGTTATCAAATACTAGTCAAAAAGATATTTTTGATTTCCATGAAAAGTGAAGAAGAAAAGTAAGAAAAAAAGTCATAAAATCAATAATAATAAGTTATCAAATACTAGTCAAAAAGATATTTTTGATTTCCATGAAAAGTGAAGAAGAAAAGTAAGAAAAAAAGTCATAAAATCAATAATAATTAGTTATCAAATACTAGTCAAAAAGATATTTTTGATTTCCATGAAAAGTGAAGAAGAAAAGTAAGAAAAAAAGTCATAAAATCAATAATAATTAGTTATCAAATACTAGTCAAAAAGATATTTTTGATTTCCATGAAAAGTGAAGAAGAAAAGTAAGAAAAAAAGTCATAAAATCAATAATAATTAGTTATCAAATACTAGTCAAAAAGATATTTTTGATTTCCATGAAAAGTGAAGAAGAAAAGTAAGAAAAAAAGTCATAAAATCAATAATAATTATTTATCAAATACTAGTCAAAAAGATATTTTTGATTTCCATGAAAAGTGAAGAAGAAAAGTAAGAAAAAAAGTCATAAAATCAATAATAATAAGTTATCAAATACTAGTCAAAAAGATATTTTTGATTATATTTTTATGAAAAGTGAAGAAGAAAAGTAAGAAAAAAAGTCATAAAATCAATAATAATTAGTTATCAAATACTAGTCAAAAAGATATTTTTGATTTCCATGAAAAGTGAAGAAGAAAAGTAAGAAAAAAAGTCATAAAATCAATAATAATAAGTTATCAAATACTAGTCAAAAAGATATTTTTGATTTCCATGAAAAGTGAAGAAGAAAAGTAAGAAAAAAAGTCATAAAATCAATAATAATTAGTTATCAAATACTAGTCAAAAAGATATTTTTGATTTCCATGAAAAGTGAAGAAGAAAAGTAAGAAAAAAAGTCATAAAATCAATAATAATAAGTTATCAAATACTAGTCAAAAAGATATTTTTGATTTCCATGAAAAGTGAAGAAGAAAAGTAAGAAAAAAAGTCATAAAATCAATAATAATTAGTTATCAAATACTAGTCAAAAAGATATTTTTGATTTCCATGAAAAGTGAAGAAGAAAAGTAAGAAAAAAAGTCATAAAATCAATAATAATTATTTATCAAATACTAGTCAAAAAGATATTTTTGATTTCCATGAAAAGTGAAGAAGAAAAGTAAGAAAAAAAGTCATAAAATCAATAATAATTAGTTATCAAATACTAGTCAAAAAGATATTTTTGAATATATTTTTATGAAAAGTGAAGAAGAAAAGTAAGAAAAAAAGTCATAAAATCAATAATAATTAGTTATCAAATACTAGTCAAAAAGATATTTTTGATTTCCATGAAAAGTGAAGAAGAAAAGTAAGAAAAAAAGTCATAAAATCAATAATAATTAGTTATCAAATACTAGTCAAAAAGATATTTTTGATTTCCATGAAAAGTGAAGAAGAAAAGTAAGAAAAAAAGTCATAAAATCAATAATAATTAGTTATCAAATACTAGTCAAAAAGATATTTTTGATTTCCATGAAAAGTGAAGAAGAAAAGTAAGAAAAAAAGTCATAAAATCAATAATAATTAGTTATCAAATACTAGTCAAAAAGATATTTTTGATTTCCATGAAAAGTGAAGAAGAAAAGTAAGAAAAAAAGTCATAAAATCAATAATAATAAGTTATCAAATACTAGTCAAAAAGATATTTTTGATTTCCATGAAAAGTGAAGAAGAAAAGTAAGAAAAAAAGTCATAAAATCAATAATAATTAGTTATCAAATACTAGTCAAAAAGATATTTTTGATTTCCATGAAAAGTGAAGAAGAAAAGTAAGAAAAAAAGTCATAAAATCAATAATAATTATTTATCAAATACTAGTCAAAAAGATATTTTTGATTTCCATGAAAAGTGAAGAAGAAAAGTAAGAAAAAAAGTCATAAAATCAATAATAATTAGTTATCAAATACTAGTCAAAAAGATATTTTTGATATATTTTTATGAAAAGTGAAGAAGAAAAGTAAGAAAAAAAGTCATAAAATCAATAATAATTAGTTATCAAATACTAGTCAAAAAGATATTTTTGATTTCCATGAAAAGTGAAGAAGAAAAGTAAGAAAAAAAGTCATAAAATCAATAATAATTAGTTATCAAATACTAGTCAAAAAGATATTTTTGATTTCCATGAAAAGTGAAGAAGAAAAGTAAGAAAAAAAGTCATAAAATCAATAATAATTATTTATCAAATACTAGTCAAAAAGATATTTTTGATTTCCATGAAAAGTGAAGAAGAAAAGTAAGAAAAAAAGTCATAAAATCAATAATAATTAGTTATCAAATACTAGTCAAAAAGATATTTTTGAATATATTTTTATGAAAAGTGAAGAAGAAAAGTAAGAAAAAAAGTCATAAAATCAATAATAATTAGTTATCAAATACTAGTCAAAAAGATATTTTTGATTTCCATGAAAAGTGAAGAAGAAAAGTAAGAAAAAAAGTCATAAAATCAATAATAATTAGTTATCAAATACTAGTCAAAAAGATATTTTTGATTTCCATGAAAAGTGAAGAAGAAAAGTAAGAAAAAAAGTCATAAAATCAATAATAATTAGTTATCAAATACTAGTCAAAAAGATATTTTTGATTTCCATGAAAAGTGAAGAAGAAAAGTAAGAAAAAAAGTCATAAAATCAATAATAATTAGTTATCAAATACTAGTCAAAAAGATATTTTTGATTTCCATGAAAAGTGAAGAAGAAAAGTAAGAAAAAAAGTCATAAAATCAATAATAATTAGTTATCAAATACTAGTCAAAAAGATATTTTTGATTTCCATGAAAAGTGAAGAAGAAAAGTAAGAAAAAAAGTCATAAAATCAATAATAATAAGTTATCAAATACTAGTCAAAAAGATATTTTTGATTTCCATGAAAAGTGAAGAAGAAAAGTAAGAAAAAAAGTCATAAAATCAATAATAATTAGTTATCAAATACTAGTCAAAAAGATATTTTTGATTTCCATGAAAAGTGAAGAAGAAAAGTAAGAAAAAAAGTCATAAAATCAATAATAATTAGTTATCAAATACTAGTCAAAAAGATATTTTTGATTTCCATGAAAAGTGAAGAAGAAAAGTAAGAAAAAAAGTCATAAAATCAATAATAATTAGTTATCAAATACTAGTCAAAAAGATATTTTTGATTTCCATGAAAAGTGAAGAAGAAAAGTAAGAAAAAAAGTCATAAAATCAATAATAATAAGTTATCAAATACTAGTCAAAAAGATATTTTTGATTTCCATGAAAAGTGAAGAAGAAAAGTAAGAAAAAAAGTCATAAAATCAATAATAATTAGTTATCAAATACTAGTCAAAAAGATATTTTTGATTTCCATGAAAAGTGAAGAAGAAAAGTAAGAAAAAAAGTCATAAAATCAATAATAATTAGTTATCAAATACTAGTCAAAAAGATATTTTTGATTTCCATGAAAAGTGAAGAAGAAAAGTAAGAAAAAAAGTCATAAAATCAATAATAATAAGTTATCAAATACTAGTCAAAAAGATATTTTTGATTTCCATGAAAAGTGAAGAAGAAAAGTAAGAAAAAAAGTCATAAAATCAATAATAATTAGTTATCAAATACTAGTCAAAAAGATATTTTTGATTTCCATGAAAAGTGAAGAAGAAAAGTAAGAAAAAAAGTCATAAAATCAATAATAATTATTTATCAAATACTAGTCAAAAAGATATTTTTGATTTCCATGAAAAGTGAAGAAGAAAAGTAAGAAAAAAAGTCATAAAATCAATAATAATAAGTTATCAAATACTAGTCAAAAAGATATTTTTGATTTGCATGAAAAGTGAAGAAGAAAAGTAAGAAAAAAAGTCATAAAATCAATAATAATAAGTTATCAAATACTAGTCAAAAAGATATTTTTGATTATATTTTTATGAAAAGTGAAGAAGAAAAGTAAGAAAAAAAGTCATAAAATCAATAATAATTAGTTATCAAATACTAGTCAAAAAGATATTTTTGATTTCCATGAAAAGTGAAGAAGAAAAGTAAGAAAAAAAGTCATAAAATCAATAATAATTAGTTATCAAATACTAGTCAAAAAGATATTTTTGATTTCCATGAAAAGTGAAGAAGAAAAGTAAGAAAAAAAGTCATAAAATCAATAATAATTATTTATCAAATACTAGTCAAAAAGATATTTTTGATTTCCATGAAAAGTGAAGAAGAAAAGTAAGAAAAAAAGTCATAAAATCAATAATAATTAGTTATCAAATACTAGTCAAAAAGATATTTTTGATTTCCATGAAAAGTGAAGAAGAAAAGTAAGAAAAAAAGTCATAAAATCAATAATAATTAGTTATCAAATACTAGTCAAAAAGATATTTTTGATTTCCATGAAAAGTGAAGAAGAAAAGTAAGAAAAAAAGTCATAAAATCAATAATAATTAGTTATCAAATACTAGTCAAAAAGATATTTTTGATTTCCATGAAAAGTGAAGAAGAAAAGTAAGAAAAAAAGTCATAAAATCAATAATAATTAGTTATCAAATACTAGTCAAAAAGATATTTTTGATTTCCATGAAAAGTGAAGAAGAAAAGTAAGAAAAAAAGTCATAAAATCAATAATAATTAGTTATCAAATACTAGTCAAAAAGATATTTTTGATTTCCATGAAAAGTGAAGAAGAAAAGTAAGAAAAAAAGTCATAAAATCAATAATAATAAGTTATCAAATACTAGTCAAAAAGATATTTTTGATTTCCATGAAAAGTGAAGAAGAAAAGTAAGAAAAAAAGTCATAAAATCAATAATAATTAGTTATCAAATACTAGTCAAAAAGATATTTTTGATTTCCATGAAAAGTGAAGAAGAAAAGTAAGAAAAAAAGTCATAAAATCAATAATAATTATTTATCAAATACTAGTCAAAAAGATATTTTTGATTTCCATGAAAAGTGAAGAAGAAAAGTAAGAAAAAAAGTCATAAAATCAATAATAATAAGTTATCAAATACTAGTCAAAAAGATATTTTTGATTTCCATGAAAAGTGAAGAAGAAAAGTAAGAAAAAAAGTCATAAAATCAATAATAATAAGTTATCAAATACTAGTCAAAAAGATATTTTTGATTATATTTTTATGAAAAGTGAAGAAGAAAAGTAAGAAAAAAAGTCATAAAATCAATAATAATTAGTTATCAAATACTAGTCAAAAAGATATTTTTGATTTCCATGAAAAGTGAAGAAGAAAAGTAAGAAAAAAAGTCATAAAATCAATAATAATTATTTATCAAATACTAGTCAAAAAGATATTTTTGATTTCCATGAAAAGTGAAGAAGAAAAGTAAGAAAAAAAGTCATAAAATCAATAATAATAAGTTATCAAATACTAGTCAAAAAGATATTTTTGATTTCCATGAAAAGTGAAGAAGAAAAGTAAGAAAAAAAGTCATAAAATCAATAATAATAAGTTATCAAATACTAGTCAAAAAGATATTTTTGATTATATTTTTATGAAAAGTGAAGAAGAAAAGTAAGAAAAAAAGTCATAAAATCAATAATAATTAGTTATCAAATACTAGTCAAAAAGATATTTTTGATTTCCATGAAAAGTGAAGAAGAAAAGTAAGAAAAAAAGTCATAAAATCAATAATAATTAGTTATCAAATACTAGTCAAAAAGATATTTTTGATTTCCATGAAAAGTGAAGAAGAAAAGTAAGAAAAAAAGTCATAAAATCAATAATAATTATTTATCAAATACTAGTCAAAAAGATATTTTTGATTTCCATGAAAAGTGAAGAAGAAAAGTAAGAAAAAAAGTCATAAAATCAATAATAATAAGTTATCAAATACTAGTCAAAAAGATATTTTTGATTATATTTTTATGAAAAGTGAAGAAGAAAAGTAAGAAAAAAAGTCATAAAATCAATAATAATTAGTTATCAAATACTAGTCAAAAAGATATTTTTGATTTCCATGAAAAGTGAAGAAGAAAAGTAAGAAAAAAAGTCATAAAATCAATAATAATTAGTTATCAAATACTAGTCAAAAAGATATTTTTGAATATATTTTTATGAAAAGTGAAGAAGAAAAGTAAGAAAAAAAGTCATAAAATCAATAATAATAAGTTATCAAATACTAGTCAAAAAGATATTTTTGATTTCCATGAAAAGTGAAGAAGAAAAGTAAGAAAAAAGTCATAAAATCAATAATAATTAGTTATCAAATACTAGTCAAAAAGATATTTTTGATTTCTATGAAAAGTGAAGAAGAAAAGTAAGAAAAAAAGTCATAAAATCAATAATAATAAGTTATCAAATACTAGTCAAAAAGATATTTTTGATTTCCATGAAAAGTGAAGAAGAAAAGTAAGAAAAAAAGTCATAAAATCAATAATAATTAGTTATCAAATACTAGTCAAAAAGATATTTTTGATTTCCATGAAAAGTGAAGAAGAAAAGTAAGAAAAAAAGTCATAAAATCAATAATAATTAGTTATCAAATACTAGTCAAAAAGATATTTTTGATTTCCATGAAAAGTGAAGAAGAAAAGTAAGAAAAAAAGTCATAAAATCAATAATAATTAGTTATCAAATACTAGTCAAAAAGATATTTTTGATTTCCATGAAAAGTGAAGAAGAAAAGTAAGAAAAAAAGTCATAAAATCAATAATAATTAGTTATCAAATACTAGTCAAAAAGATATTTTTGAATATATTTTTATGAAAAGTGAAGAAGAAAAGTAAGAAAAAAAGTCATAAAATCAATAATAATTAGTTATCAAATACTAGTCAAAAAGATATTTTTGATTTCCATGAAAAGTGAAGAAGAAAAGTAAGAAAAAAGTCATAAAATCAATAATAATTAGTTATCAAATACTAGTCAAAAAGATATTTTTGATTTCCATGAAAAGTGAAGAAGAAAAGTAAGAAAAAAAGTCATAAAATCAATAATAATTAGTTATCAAATACTAGTCAAAAAGATATTTTTGATTTCCATGAAAAGTGAAGAAGAAAAGTAAGAAAAAAAGTCATAAAATCAATAATAATTAGTTATCAAATACTAGTCAAAAAGATATTTTTGATTTCCATAAAAAGTGAAGAAGAAAAGTAAGAAAAAAAGTCATAAAATCAATAATAATAAGTTATCAAATACTAGTCAAAAAGATATTTTTGATTTCCATGAAAAGTGAAGAAGAAAAGTAAGAAAAAAAGTCATAAAATCAATAATAATTAGTTATCAAATACTAGTCAAAAAGATATTTTTGATTTCCATGAAAAGTGAAGAAGAAAAGTAAGAAAAAAAGTCATAAAATCAATAATAATTAGTTATCAAATACTAGTCAAAAAGATATTTTTGATTTCCATGAAAAGTGAAGAAGAAAAGTAAGAAAAAAAGTCATAAAATCAATAATAATAAGTTATCAAATACTAGTCAAAAAGATATTTTTGATTTCCATGAAAAGTGAAGAAGAAAAGTAAGAAAAAAAGTCATAAAATCAATAATAATTAGTTATCAAATACTAGTCAAAAATATATTTTTGAATATATTTTTATGAAAAGTGAAGAAGAAAAGTAAGAAAAAAAGTCATAAAATCAATAATAATTAGTTATCAAATACTAGTCAAAAAGATATTTTTGATTTCCATGAAAAGTGAAGAAGAAAAGTAAGAAAAAAGTCATAAAATCAATAATAATTAGTTATCAAATACTAGTCAAAAAGATATTTTTGATTTCCATGAAAAGTGAAGAAGAAAAGTAAGAAAAAAAGTCATAAAATCAATAATAATAAGTTATCAAATACTAGTCAAAAAGATATTTTTGATTTCCATGAAAAGTGAAGAAGAAAAGTAAGAAAAAAAGTCATAAAATCAATAATAATTAGTTATCAAATACTAGTCAAAAAGATATTTTTGATTTCCATGAAAAGTGAAGAAGAAAAGTAAGAAAAAAAGTCATAAAATCAATAATAATAAGTTATCAAATACTAGTCAAAAAGATATTTTTGATTTCCATGAAAAGTGAAGAAGAAAAGTAAGAAAAAAAGTCATAAAATCAATAATAATTAGTTATCAAATACTAGTCAAAAAGATATTTTTGATTTCCATGAAAAGTGAAGAAGAAAAGTAAGAAAAAAAGTCATAAAATCAATAATAATTAGTTATCAAATACTAGTCAAAAAGATATTTTTGATTTCCATGAAAAGTGAAGAAGAAAAGTAAGAAAAAAAGTCATAAAATCAATAATAATTATTTATCAAATACTAGTCAAAAAGATATTTTTGATTTCCATGAAAAGTGAAGAAGAAAAGTAAGAAAAAAAGTCATAAAATCAATAATAATAAGTTATCAAATACTAGTCAAAAAGATATTTTTGATTATATTTTTATGAAAAGTGAAGAAGAAAAGTAAGAAAAAAAGTCATAAAATCAATAATAATTAGTTATCAAATACTAGTCAAAAAGATATTTTTGATTTCCATGAAAAGTGAAGAAGAAAAGTAAGAAAAAAAGTCATAAAATCAATAATAATAAGTTATCAAATACTAGTCAAAAAGATATTTTTGATTTCCATGAAAAGTGAAGAAGAAAAGTAAGAAAAAAAGTCATAAAATCAATAATAATTAGTTATCAAATACTAGTCAAAAAGATATTTTTGAATATATTTTTATGAAAAGTGAAGAAGAAAAGTAAGAAAAAAAGTCATAAAATCAATAATAATTAGTTATCAAATACTAGTCAAAAAGATATTTTTGATTTCCATGAAAAGTGAAGAAGAAAAGTAAGAAAAAAAGTCATAAAATCAATAATAATTAGTTATCAAATACTAGTCAAAAAGATATTTTTGAATATATTTTTATGAAAAGTGAAGAAGAAAAGTAAGAAAAAAAGTCATAAAATCAATAATAATAAGTTATCAAATACTAGTCAAAAAGATATTTTTGATTTCCATGAAAAGTGAAGAAGAAAAGTAAGAAAAAAGTCATAAAATCAATAATAATAAGTTATCAAATACTAGTCAAAAAGATATTTTTGATTTCCATGAAAAGTGAAGAAGAAAAGTAAGAAAAAAAGTCATAAAATCAATAATAATAAGTTATCAAATACTAGTCAAAAAGATATTTTTGATTTCCATGAAAAGTGAAGAAGAAAAGTAAGAAAAAAAGTCATAAAATCAATAATAATTAGTTATCAAATACTAGTCAAAAAGATATTTTTGATTTCCATGAAAAGTGAAGAAGAAAAGTAAGAAAAAAAGTCATAAAATCAATAATAATTAGTTATCAAATACTAGTCAAAAAGATATTTTTGATTTCCATGAAAAGTGAAGAAGAAAAGTAAGAAAAAAAGTCATAAAATCAATAATAATTATTTATCAAATACTAGTCAAAAAGATATTTTTGATTTCCATGAAAAGTGAAGAAGAAAAGTAAGAAAAAAAGTCATAAAATCAATAATAATAAGTTATCAAATACTAGTCAAAAAGATATTTTTGATTATATTTTTATGAAAAGTGAAGAAGAAAAGTAAGAAAAAAAGTCATAAAATCAATAATAATTAGTTATCAAATACTAGTCAAAAAGATATTTTTGATTTCCATGAAAAGTGAAGAAGAAAAGTAAGAAAAAAAGTCATAAAATCAATAATAATTAGTTATCAAATACTAGTCAAAAAGATATTTTTGAATATATTTTTATGAAAAGTGAAGAAGAAAAGTAAGAAAAAAAGTCATAAAATCAATAATAATAAGTTATCAAATACTAGTCAAAAAGATATTTTTGATTTCCATGAAAAGTGAAGAAGAAAAGTAAGAAAAAAGTCATAAAATCAATAATAATAAGTTATCAAATACTAGTCAAAAAGATATTTTTGATTTCCATGAAAAGTGAAGAAGAAAAGTAAGAAAAAAAGTCATAAAATCAATAATAATAAGTTATCAAATACTAGTCAAAAAGATATTTTTGATTTCCATGAAAAGTGAAGAAGAAAAGTAAGAAAAAAAGTCATAAAATCAATAATAATTAGTTATCAAATACTAGTCAAAAAGATATTTTTGATTTCCATGAAAAGTGAAGAAGAAAAGTAAGAAAAAAAGTCATAAAATCAATAATAATTAGTTATCAAATACTAGTCAAAAAGATATTTTTGATTTCCATGAAAAGTGAAGAAGAAAAGTAAGAAAAAAAGTCATAAAATCAATAATAATAAGTTATCAAATACTAGTCAAAAAGATATTTTTGATTTCCATGAAAAGTGAAGAAGAAAAGTAAGAAAAAAAGTCATAAAATCAATAATAATTAGTTATCAAATACTAGTCAAAAAGATATTTTTGATTTCCATGAAAAGTGAAGAAGAAAAGTAAGAAAAAAAGTCATAAAATCAATAATAATAAGTTATCAAATACTAGTCAAAAAGATATTTTTGATTTCCATGAAAAGTGAAGAAGAAAAGTAAGAAAAAAAGTCATAAAATCAATAATAATTAGTTATCAAATACTAGTCAAAAAGATATTTTTGATTTCCATGAAAAGTGAAGAAGAAAAGTAAGAAAAAAAGTCATAAAATCAATAATAATTAGTTATCAAATACTAGTCAAAAAGATATTTTTGATTTCCATGAAAAGTGAAGAAGAAAAGTAAGAAAAAAAGTCATAAAATCAATAATAATTATTTATCAAATACTAGTCAAAAAGATATTTTTGATTTCCATGAAAAGTGAAGAAGAAAAGTAAGAAAAAAAGTCATAAAATCAATAATAATAAGTTATCAAATACTAGTCAAAAAGATATTTTTGATTTCCATGAAAAGTGAAGAAGAAAAGTAAGAAAAAAGTCATAAAATCAATAATAATTAGTTATCAAATACTAGTCAAAAAGATATTTTTGATTTCCATGAAAAGTGAAGAAGAAAAGTAAGAAAAAAAGTCATAAAATCAATAATAATTAGTTATCAAATACTAGTCAAAAAGATATTTTTGATTTCCATGAAAAGTGAAGAAGAAAAGTAAGAAAAAAAGTCATAAAATCAATAATAATTAGTTATCAAATACTAGTCAAAAAGATATTTTTGATTTCCATAAAAAGTGAAGAAGAAAAGTAAGAAAAAAAGTCATAAAATCAATAATAATAAGTTATCAAATACTAGTCAAAAAGATATTTTTGATTTCCATGAAAAGTGAAGAAGAAAAGTAAGAAAAAAAGTCATAAAATCAATAATAATTAGTTATCAAATACTAGTCAAAAAGATATTTTTTATTTCCATGAAAAGTGAAGAAGAAAAGTAAGAAAAAAAGTCATAAAATCAATAATAATTAGTTATCAAATACTAGTCAAAAAGATATTTTTGATTTCCATGAAAAGTGAAGAAGAAAAGTAAGAAAAAAAGTCATAAAATCAATAATAATAAGTTATCAAATACTAGTCAAAAAGATATTTTTGATTTCCATGAAAAGTGAAGAAGAAAAGTAAGAAAAAAAGTCATAAAATCAATAATAATTAGTTATCAAATACTAGTCAAAAATATATTTTTGAATATATTTTTATGAAAAGTGAAGAAGAAAAGTAAGAAAAAAAGTCATAAAATCAATAATAATTAGTTATCAAATACTAGTCAAAAAGATATTTTTGATTTCCATGAAAAGTGAAGAAGAAAAGTAAGAAAAAAGTCATAAAATCAATAATAATTAGTTATCAAATACTAGTCAAAAAGATATTTTTGATTTCCATGAAAAGTGAAGAAGAAAAGTAAGAAAAAAAGTCATAAAATCAATAATAATAAGTTATCAAATACTAGTCAAAAAGATATTTTTGATTTCCATGAAAAGTGAAGAAGAAAAGTAAGAAAAAAAGTCATAAAATCAATAATAATTAGTTATCAAATACTAGTCAAAAAGATATTTTTGATTTCCATGAAAAGTGAAGAAGAAAAGTAAGAAAAAAAGTCATAAAATCAATAATAATAAGTTATCAAATACTAGTCAAAAAGATATTTTTGATTATATTTTTATGAAAAGTGAAGAAGAAAAGTAAGAAAAAAAGTCATAAAATCAATAATAATTAGTTATCAAATACTAGTCAAAAAGATATTTTTGATTTCCATGAAAAGTGAAGAAGAAAAGTAAGAAAAAAAGTCATAAAATCAATAATAATTAGTTATCAAATACTAGTCAAAAAGATATTTTTGATTTCCATGAAAAGTGAAGAAGAAAAGTAAGAAAAAAAGTCATAAAATCAATAATAATTATTTATCAAATACTAGTCAAAAAGATATTTTTGATTTCCATGAAAAGTGAAGAAGAAAAGTAAGAAAAAAAGTCATAAAATCAATAATAATAAGTTATCAAATACTAGTCAAAAAGATATTTTTGATTATATTTTTATGAAAAGTGAAGAAGAAAAGTAAGAAAAAAAGTCATAAAATCAATAATAATTAGTTATCAAATACTAGTCAAAAAGATATTTTTGATTTCCATGAAAAGTGAAGAAGAAAAGTAAGAAAAAAAGTCATAAAATCAATAATAATAAGTTATCAAATACTAGTCAAAAAGATATTTTTGATTTCCATGAAAAGTGAAGAAGAAAAGTAAGAAAAAAAGTCATAAAATCAATAATAATTAGTTATCAAATACTAGTCAAAAAGATATTTTTGAATATATTTTTATGAAAAGTGAAGAAGAAAAGTAAGAAAAAAAGTCATAAAATCAATAATAATTAGTTATCAAATACTAGTCAAAAAGATATTTTTGATTTCCATGAAAAGTGAAGAAGAAAAGTAAGAAAAAAAGTCATAAAATCAATAATAATTAGTTATCAAATACTAGTCAAAAAGATATTTTTGAATATATTTTTATGAAAAGTGAAGAAGAAAAGTAAGAAAAAAAGTCATAAAATCAATAATAATAAGTTATCAAATACTAGTCAAAAAGATATTTTTGATTTCCATGAAAAGTGAAGAAGAAAAGTAAGAAAAAAGTCATAAAATCAATAATAAGAAGTTATCAAATACTAGTCAAAAAGATATTTTTGATTTCCATGAAAAGTGAAGAAGAAAAGTAAGAAAAAAAGTCATAAAATCAATAATAATTAGTTATCAAATACTAGTCAAAAAGATATTTTTGATTTCCATGAAAAGTGAAGAAGAAAAGTAAGAAAAAAAGTCATAAAATCAATAATAATTATTTATCAAATACTAGTCAAAAAGATATTTTTGATTTCCATGAAAAGTGAAGAAGAAAAGTAAGAAAAAAAGTCATAAAATCAATAATAATTAGTTATCAAATACTAGTCAAAAAGATATTTTTGATTTCCATGAAAAGTGAAGAAGAAAAGTAAGAAAAAAAGTCATAAAATCAATAATAATTAGTTATCAAATACTAGTCAAAAAGATATTTTTGATTTCCATGAAAAGTGAAGAAGAAAAGTAAGAAAAAAAGTCATAAAATCAATAATAATTAGTTATCAAATACTAGTCAAAAAGATATTTTTGAATATATTTCCATGAAAAGTGAAGAAGAAAAGTAAGAAAAAAAGTCATAAAATCAATAATAATTAGTTATCAAATACTAGTCAAAAAGATATTTTTGATTTCCATGAAAAGTGAAGAAGAAAAGTAAGAAAAAAGTCATAAAATCAATAATAATTAGTTATCAAATACTAGTCAAAAAGATATTTTTGATTTCCATGAAAAGTGAAGAAGAAAAGTAAGAAAAAAAGTCATAAAATCAATAATAATAGTTATCAAATACTAGTCAAAAAGATATTTTTGATTTCCATGAAAAGTGAAGAAGAAAAGTAAGAAAAAAAGTCATAAAATCAATAATAATTAGTTATCAAATACTAGTCAAAAAGATATTTTTGATTTCCATGAAAAGTGAAGAAGAAAAGTAAGAAAAAAAGTCATAAAATCAATAATAATAAGTTATCAAATACTAGTCAAAAAGATATTTTTGATTTCCATGAAAAGTGAAGAAGAAAAGTAAGAAAAAAAGTCATAAAATCAATAATAATTAGTTATCAAATACTAGTCAAAAAGATATTTTTGATTTCCATGAAAAGTGAAGAAGAAAAGTAAGAAAAAAAGTCATAAAATCAATAATAATTAGTTATCAAATACTAGTCAAAAAGATATTTTTGATTTCCATGAAAAGTGAAGAAGAAAAGTAAGAAAAAAAGTCATAAAATCAATAATAATTAGTTATCAAATACTAGTCAAAAAGATATTTTTGATTTCCATGAAAAGTGAAGAAGAAAAGTAAGAAAAAAAGTCATAAAATCAATAATAATTAGTTATCAAATACTAGTCAAAAAGATATTTTTGATTTCCATGAAAAGTGAAGAAGAAAAGTAAGAAAAAAAGTCATAAAATCAATAATAATAAGTTATCAAATACTAGTCAAAAAGATATTTTTGATTTGCATGAAAAGTGAAGAAGAAAAGTAAGAAAAAAAGTCATAAAATCAATAATAATTATTTATCAAATACTAGTCAAAAAGATATTTTTGAATATATTTTTATGAAAAGTGAAGAAGAAAAGTAAGAAAAAAAGTCATAAAATCAATAATAATTAGTTATCAAATACTAGTCAAAAAGATATTTTTGATTTCCATGAAAAGTGAAGAAGAAAAGTAAGAAAAAAAGTCATAAAATCAATAATAATTAGTTATCAAATACTAGTCAAAAAGATATTTTTGATTTCCATGAAAAGTGAAGAAGAAAAGTAAGAAAAAAAGTCATAAAATCAATAATAATTAGTTATCAAATACTAGTCAAAAAGATATTTTTGATTTGCATGAAAAGTGAAGAAGAAAAGTAAGAAAAAAAGTCATAAAATCAATAATAATTAGTTATCAAATACTAGTCAAAAAGATATTTTTGATTTGCATGAAAAGTGAAGAAGAAAAGTAAGAAAAAAAGTCATAAAATCAATAATAATTAGTTATCAAATACTAGTCAAAAAGATATTTTTGATTTCCATGAAAAGTGAAGAAGAAAAGTAAGAAAAAAAGTCATAAAATCAATAATAATTAGTTATCAAATACTAGTCAAAAAGATATTTTTGATTTCCATGAAAAGTGAAGAAGAAAAGTAAGAAAAAAAGTCATAAAATCAATAATAATTAGTTATCAAATACTAGTCAAAAAGATATTTTTGAATATATTTTTATGAAAAGTGAAGAAGAAAAGTAAGAAAAAAAGTCATAAAATCAATAATAATTAGTTATCAAATACTAGTCAAAAAGATATTTTTGAATATATTTTTATGAAAAGTGAAGAAGAAAAGTAAGAAAAAAAGTCATAAAATCAATAATAATTAGTTATCAAATACTAGTCAAAAAGATATTTTTGATTTCCATGAAAAGTGAAGAAGAAAAGTAAGAAAAAAAGTCATAAAATCAATAATAATTAGTTATCAAATACTAGTCAAAAAGATATTTTTGATTATATTTTTATGAAAAGTGAAGAAGAAAAGTAAGAAAAAAAGTCATAAAATCAATAATAATAAGTTATCAAATACTAGTCAAAAAGATATTTTTGAATATATTTTTATGAAAAGTGAAGAAGAAAAGTAAGAAAAAAAGTCATAAAATCAATAATAATTAGTTATCAAATACTAGTCAAAAAGATATTTTTGATTTGCATGAAAAGTGAAGAAGAAAAGTAAGAAAAAAAGTCATAAAATCAATAATAATTAGTTATCAAATACTAGTCAAAAAGATATTTTTGATTTCCATGAAAAGTGAAGAAGAAAAGTAAGAAAAAAAGTCATAAAATCAATAATAATTAGTTATCAAATACTAGTCAAAAAGATATTTTTGATTTCCATGAAAAGTGAAGAAGAAAAGTAAGAAAAAAAGTCATAAAATCAATAATAATTATTTATCAAATACTAGTCAAAAAGATATTTTTGAATATATTTTTATGAAAAGTGAAGAAGAAAAGTAAGAAAAAAAGTCATAAAATCAATAATAATTAGTTATCAAATACTAGTCAAAAAGATATTTTTGATTTCCATGAAAAGTGAAGAAGAAAAGTAAGAAAAAAAGTCATAAAATCAATAATAATTAGTTATCAAATACTAGTCAAAAAGATATTTTTGAATATATTTTTATGAAGAGTGAAGAAGAAAAGTAAGAAAAAAAGTCATAAAATCAATAATAATAATTATCAAATTAGTCAAAAAGATATTTTTGATTTCCATGAAAAGTGAAGAAGAAAAGTAAGAAAAAAAGTCATAAAATCAATAATAATTAGTTATCAAATACTAGTCAAAAAGATATTTTTGATTTCCATGAAAAGTGAAGAAGAAAAGTAAGAAAAAAAGTCATAAAATCAATAATAATTAGTTATCAAATACTAGTCAAAAAGATATTTTTGAATATATTTTTATGAAAAGTGAAGAAGAAAAGTAAGAAAAAAAGTCATAAAATCAATAATAATTAGTTATCAAATACTAGTCAAAAAGATATTTTTGATTTGCATGAAAAGTGAAGAAGAAAAGTAAGAAAAAAAGTCATAAAATCAATAATAATTAGTTATCAAATACTAGTCAAAAAGATATTTTTGAATATATTTTTATGAAGAGTGAAGAAGAAAAGTAAGAAAAAAAGTCATAAAATCAATAATAATTAGTTATCAAATACTAGTCAAAAAGATATTTTTGATTTCCATGAAAAGTGAAGAAGAAAAGTAAGAAAAAAAGTCATAAAATCAATAATAATTAGTTATCAAATACTAGTCAAAAAGATATTTTTGATTTGCATGAAAAGTGAAGAAGAAAAGTAAGAAAAAAAGTCATAAAATCAATAATAATAAGTTATCAAATACTAGTCAAAAAGATATTTTTGATTTCCATGAAAAGTGAAGAAGAAAAGTAAGAAAAAAAGTCATAAAATCAATAATAATTAGTTATCAAATACTAGTCAAAAAGATATTTTTGATTTCCATGAAAAGTGAAGAAGAAAAGTAAGAAAAAAAGTCATAAAATCAATAATAATTAGTTATCAAATACTAGTCAAAAAGATATTTTTGATTTGCATGAAAAGTGAAGAAGAAAAGTAAGAAAAAAAGTCATAAAATCAATAATAATAAGTTATCAAATACTAGTCTAAAAGATATTTTTGATTTCCATGAAAAGTGAAGAAGAAAAGTAAGAAAAAAAGTCATAAAATCAATAATAATTAGTTATCAAATACTAGTCAAAAAGATATTTTTGATTTCCATGAAAAGTGAAGAAGAAAAGTAAGAAAAAAAGTCATAAAATCAATAATAATTAGTTATCAAATACTAGTCAAAAAGATATTTTTGAATATATTTTTATGAAAAGTGAAGAAGAAAAGTAAGAAAAAAAGTCATAAAATCAATAATAATTAGTTATCAAATACTAGTCAAAAAGATATTTTTGATTTCCATGAAAAGTGAAGAAGAAAAGTAAGAAAAAAAGTCATAAAATCAATAATAATTAGTTATCAAATACTAGTCAAAAAGATATTTTTGAATATATTTTTATGAAAAGTGAAGAAGAAAAGTAAGAAAAAAAGTCATAAAATCAATAATAATTAGTTATCAAATACTAGTCAAAAAGATATTTTTGATTTCCATGAAAAGTGAAGAAGAAAAGTAAGAAAAAAAGTCATAAAATCAATAATAATTAGTTATCAAATACTAGTCAAAAAGATATTTTTGATTTCCATGAAAAGTGAAGAAGAAAAGTAAGAAAAAAAGTCATAAAATCAATAATAATTATTTATCAAATACTAGTCAAAAAGATATTTTTGAATATATTTTTATGAAAAGTGAAGAAGAAAAGTAAGAAAAAAAGTCATAAAATCAATAATAATTAGTTATCAAATACTAGTCAAAAAGATATTTTTGATTTGCATGAAAAGTGAAGAAGAAAAGTAAGAAAAAAAGTCATAAAATCAATAATAATTAGTTATCAAATACTAGTCAAAAAGATATTTTTGATTTCCATGAAAAGTGAAGAAGAAAAGTAAGAAAAAAAGTCATAAAATCAATAATAATTATTTATCAAATACTAGTCAAAAAGATATTTTTGAATATATTTTTATGAAAAGTGAAGAAGAAAAGTAAGAAAAAAAGTCATAAAATCAATAATAATTAGTTATCAAATACTAGTCAAAAAGATATTTTTGAATATATTTTTATGAAAAGTGAAGAAGAAAAGTAAGAAAAAAAGTCATAAAATCAATAATAATTAGTTATCAAATACTAGTCAAAAAGATATTTTTGATTTCCATGAAAAGTGAAGAAGAAAAGTAAGAAAAAAAGTCATAAAATCAATAATAATTAGTTATCAAATACTAGTCAAAAAGATATTTTTGATTATATTTTTATGAAAAGTGAAGAAGAAAAGTAAGAAAAAAAGTCATAAAATCAATAATAATAAGTTATCAAATACTAGTCAAAAAGATATTTTTGAATATATTTTTATGAAAAGTGAAGAAGAAAAGTAAGAAAAAAAGTCATAAAATCAATAATAATAAGTTATCAAATACTAGTCAAAAAGATATTTTTGATTTGCATGAAAAGTGAAGAAGAAAAGTAAGAAAAAAAGTCATAAAATCAATAATAATTAGTTATCAAATACTAGTCAAAAAGATATTTTTGAATATATTTTTATGAAAAGTGAAGAAGAAAAGTAAGAAAAAAAGTCATAAAATCAATAATAATTAGTTATCAAATACTAGTCAAAAAGATATTTTTGAATATATTTTTATGAAAAGTGAAGAAGAAAAGTAAGAAAAAAAGTCATAAAATCAATAATAATTAGTTATCAAATACTAGTCAAAAAGATATTTTTGAATATATTTTTATGAAAAGTGAAGAAGAAAAGTAAGAAAAAAAGTCATAAAATCAATAATAATTAGTTATCAAATACTAGTCAAAAAGATATTTTTGATTTCCATGAAAAGTGAAGAAGAAAAGTAAGAAAAAAAGTCATAAAATCAATAATAATTAGTTATCAAATACTAGTCAAAAAGATATTTTTGATTATATTTTTATGAAAAGTGAAGAAGAAAAGTAAGAAAAAAAGTCATAAAATCAATAATAATAAGTTATCAAATACTAGTCAAAAAGATATTTTTGAATATATTTTTATGAAAAGTGAAGAAGAAAAGTAAGAAAAAAAGTCATAAAATCAATAATAATAAGTTATCAAATACTAGTCAAAAAGATATTTTTGATTTGCATGAAAAGTGAAGAAGAAAAGTAAGAAAAAAAGTCATAAAATCAATAATAATAAGTTATCAAATACTAGTCAAAAAGATATTTTTGATTTCCATGAAAAGTGAAGAAGAAAAGTAAGAAAAAAAGTCATAAAATCAATAATAATTAGTTATCAAATACTAGTCAAAAAGATATTTTTGATTTCCATGAAAAGTGAAGAAGAAAAGTAAGAAAAAAAGTCATAAAATCAATAATAATTATTTATCAAATACTAGTCAAAAAGATATTTTTGAATATATTTTTATGAAGAGTGAAGAAGAAAAGTAAGAAAAAAAGTCATAAAATCAATAATAATTAGTTATCAAATACTAGTCAAAAAGATATTTTTGATTTCCATGAAAAGTGAAGAAGAAAAGTAAGAAAAAAAGTCATAAAATCAATAATAATTAGTTATCAAATACTAGTCAAAAAGATATTTTTGATTTCCATGAAAAGTGAAGAAGAAAAGTAAGAAAAAAAGTCATAAAATCAATAATAATTAGTTATCAAAT
>CAMPDV010006861.1:0-20151 GCA_946699065.1 Loxodes magnus
TATTCTTTTAGTCAAAAGTAATTTGTATTTAGAAAAGTGAAGAAGTAAAGTAAGAAAAGAAGATAGAATTTCAGTTTTAAGAAGTATGCTTTGAGAAGTGATAAGTATTTAGAGAAGTGAAGAAGTAAAGTAAGAAAAGAAGATAGAATTTCAGTTTTAAGAAGTATGCTTTGTGAATTATTAAGTATTTAGAAAAGTGAAGAAGTAAAGTAAGAAAAGAAGATAGAATTTCAGTTTTAAGGAGTATTCTTTTAGTCAAAAGTAATTTGTATTTAGAAAAGTGAAGAAGTAAAGTAAGAAAAGAAGATAGAAGTTCAGTTTTAAGAAGTATGCTTTGTGAATTATTAAGTATTTAGAAAAGTGAAGAAGTAAAGTAAGAAAAGAAGATAGAAGTTCAGTTTTAAGAAGTATGCTTTGTGAATTATTAAGTATTTAGAAAAGTGAAGAAGTAAAGTAAGAAAAGAAGATAGAAGTTCAGTTTTAAAAAGTATTCTTTTAGTCAAAAGTAATGTGTATTTAGAAAAGTGAAGAAGTAAAGTAAGAAAAGAAGATAGAAGTTCAGTTTTAAGAAGTATGCTTTGTGAATTATTAAGTATTTAGAAAAGTTAAGAAGTAAAGTAAGAAAAGAAGATAGAAGTTCAGTTTTAAGGAGTATTCTTTTAGTCAAAAGTAATTTGTATTTAGAAAAGTGAAGAAGTAAAGTAAGAAAAGAAGATAGAAGTTCAGTTTTAAGAAGTATGCTTTGTGAATTATTAAGTATTTAGAAAAGTGAAGAAGTAAAGTAAGAAAAGAAGATAGGTTCAGTTTTAAGAAGTATGCTTTGAGAAGTAATAAGTATTTAGAAAAGTGAAGAAGTAAAGTAAGAAAAGAAGAAAGAATTTCGGTTTTAAGGAGTATGCTTTGAGAAGTAATAAGTATTTTGAAAAGTGAAGAAGTAAAGTAAGAAAAGAAGATAGAATTTCAGTTTTAAGGAGTATGCTTTGTGAAGTGATAAGTATTTAGAGAAGTGAAGAAGTAAAGTAAGAAAAGAAGATAGAATTTCAGTTTTAAGAAGTATGCTTTGTGAATTATTAAGTATTTAGAAAAGTGAAGAAGTAAAGTAAGAAAAGAAGATAGAAGTTCAGTTTTAAGGAGTATGCTTTGTGAATTATTAAGTATTTAGAGAAGTGAAGAAGTAAAGTAAGAAAAGAAGATAGAATTTCAGTTTTAAGAAGTATGCTTTGTGAATTATTAAGTATTTAGAAAAGTGAAGAAGTAAAGTAAGAAAAGAAGATAGAAGTTCAGTTTTAAGGAGTATTCTTTTAGTCAAAAGTAATATGTATTTAGAAAAGTGAAGAAGTAAAGTAAGAAAAGAAGATAGAAGTTCAGTTTTAAGAAGTATGCTTTGAGAAGTAATAAGTATTTAGAAAAGTGAAGAAGTAAAGTAAGAAAAGAAGATAGAAGTTCAGTTTTAAGGAGTATTCTTTTAGTCAAAAGTAATTTGTATTTAGAAAAGTGAAGAAGTAAAGTAAGAAAAGAAGATAGAATTTCAGTTTTAAGAAGTATGCTTTGAGAAGTGATAAGTATTTAGAGAAGTGAAGAAGTAAAGTAAGAAAAGAAGATAGAATTTCAGTTTTAAGAAGTATGCTTTGTGAATTATTAAGTATTTAGAAAAGTGAAGAAGTAAAGTAAGAAAAGAAGATAGAATTTCAGTTTTAAGGAGTATTCTTTTAGTCAAAAGTAATTTGTATTTAGAAAAGTGAAGAAGTAAAGCAAGAAAAGAAGATAGAAGTTCAGTTTTAAGAAGTATGCTTTGTGAATTATTAAGTATTTAGAAAAGTGAAGAAGTAAAGTAAGAAAAGAAGATAGAAGTTCAGTTTTAAGAAGTATGCTTTGTGAATTATTAAGTATTTAGAAAAGTGAAGAAGTAAAGTAAGAAAAGAAGATAGAATTTCAGTTTTAAAGAGTATGCTTTGAGAAGTAATAAGTATTTAGAAAAGTGAAGAAGTAAAGTAAGAAAAGAAGATAGAATTTCAGTTTTAAAGAGTATGCTTTGAGAAGTAATAAGTATTTAGAAAAGTGAAGAAGTAAAGTAAGAAAAGAAGATAGAATTTCAGTTTTAAGGAGTATTCTTTTAGTCAAAAGTAATTTGTATTTAGAAAAGTGAAGAAGTAAAGTAAGAAAAGAAGATAGAAGTTCAGTTTTAAGAAGTATGCTTTGTGAATTATTAAGTATTTAGAGAAGTGAAGAAGTAAAGTAAGAAAAGAAGATAGAAGTTCAGTTTTAAGAAGTATGCTTTTAGTCAAAAGTAATGTGTATTTAGAAAAGTTAAGAAGTAAAGTAAAAAAAGAAGATAGAAGTTCAGTTTTAAGAAGTATGCTTTGAGAAGTAATAAGTATTTAGAAAAGTTAAGAAGTAAAGTAAGAAAAGAAGATAGAAGTTCAGTTTTAAAAAGTATTCTTTTAGTCAAAAGTAATGTGTATTTAGAAAAGTGAAGAAGTAAAGTAAGAAAAGAAGATAGAAGTTCAGTTTTAAGGAGTATTCTTTTAGTCAAAAGTAATATGTATTTAGAAAAGTGAAGAAGTAAAGTAAGAAAAGAAGATAGAAGTTCAGTTTTAAGAAGTATGCTTTGAGAAGTAATAAGTATTTAGAAAAGTGAAGAAGTAAAGTAAGAAAAGAAGATAGAAGTTCAGTTTTAAGGAGTATTCTTTTAGTCAAAAGTAATTTGTATTTAGAAAAGTGAAGAAGTAAAGTAAGAAAAGAGGATAGAAGTTCAGTTTTAAGAAGTATGCTTTGTGAATTATTAAGTATTTAGAAAAGTGAAGAAGTAAAGTAAGAAAAGAAGATAGAAGTTCAGTTTTAAAAAGTATGCTTTGAGAAGTAATAATTATTTAGAAAAGTGAAGAAGTAAAGTAAGAAAAGAAGATAGAATTTCAGTTTTAAGGAGTATTCTTTTAGTCAAAAGTAATTTGTATTTAGAAAAGTGAAGAAGTAAAGTAAGAAAAGAAGATAGAAGTTCAGTTTTAAGAAGTATGCTTTGTGAATTATTAAGTATTTAGAAAAGTGAAGAAGTAAAGTAAGAAAAGAAGATAGAAGTTCAGTTTTAAGAAGTATGCTTTGAGAAGTAATAAGTATTTAGAAAAGTGAAGAAGTAAAGTAAGAAAAGAAGATAGAAGTTCAGTTTTAAGAAGTATGCTTTGTGAATTATTAAGTATTTAGAAAAGTGAAGAAGTAAAGTAAGAAAAGAAGATAGAAGTTCAGTTTTAAGGAGTATGCTTTGTGAATTATTAAGTATTTAGAAAAGTGAAGAAGTAAAGTAAGAAAAGAAGATAGAATTTCAGTTTTAAAGAGTATGCTTTGTGAATTATTAAGTATTTAGAAAAGTGAAGAAGTAAAGTAAGAAAAGAAGATAGAATTTCAGTTTTAAGAAGTATGCTTTGTGAATTATTAAGTATTTAGAAAAGTTAAGAAGTAAAGTAAGAAAAGAAGATAGAAGTTCAGTTTTAAGGAGTATTCTTTTAGTCAAAAGTAATTTGTATTTAGAAAAGTGAAGAAGTAAAGTAAGAAAAGAAGATAGAAGTTCAGTTTTAAGAAGTATGATTTTTGAAGTAATAAGTATTTAGAAAAGTGAAGAAGTAAAGTAAGAAAAGAAGATAGAATTTCAGTTTTAAGGAGTATTCTTTTAGTCAAAAGTAATGTGTATTTAGAAAAGTGAAGAAGTAAAGTAAGAAAAGAGGATAGAAGTTCAGTTTTAAGGAGTATTCTTTTAGTCAAAAGTAATATGTATTTAGAAAAGTGAAGAAGTAAAGTAAGAAAAGAAGATAGAATTTCAGTTTTAAGGAGTATGCTTTGAGAAGTAATAAGTATTTAGAAAAGTTAAGAAGTAAAGTAAGAAAAGAAGATAGAATTTCAGTTTTAAGGAGTATGCTTTGAGAAATGATAAGTATTTAGAAAAGTGAAGAAGTAAAGTAAGAAAAGAAGATAGAAGTTCAGTTTTAAGAAGTATGATTTGTGAAGTAATAAGTATTTAGAAAAGTGAAGAAGTAAAGTAAGAAAAGAAGATAGAATTTCAGTTTTAAGGAGTATTCTTTTAGTCAAAAGTAATTTGTATTTAGAAAAGTGAAGAAGTAAAGTAAGAAAAGAAGAAAGAAGTACAGTTTTAAGAAGTATGCTTTGTGAATTATTAAGTATTTAGAAAAGTGAAGAAGTAAAGTAAGAAAAGAAGATAGAATTTCAGTTTTAAGGAGTATTCTTTTAGTCAAAAGTAATTTGTATTTAGAAAAGTGAAGAAGTAAAGTAAGAAAAGAAGATAGAATTTCAGTTTTAAGGAGTATTCTTTTAGTCAAAAGTAATTTGTATTTAGAAAAGTGAAGAAGTAAAGTAAGAAAAGAAGATAGAATTTCAGTTTTAAGGAGTATTCTTTTAGTCAAAAGTAATTTGTATTTAGAAAAGTGAAGAAGTAAAGTAAGAAAAGAAGATAGAAGTTCAGTTTTAAGAAGTATGCTTTGTGAATTATTAAGTATTTAGAGAAGTGAAGAAGTAAAGTAAGAAAAGAAGATAGAAGTTCAGTTTTAAGGAGTATTCTTTTAGTCAAAAGTAATTTGTATTTAGAAAAGTGAAGAAGTAAAGTAAGAAAAGAAGAAAGAAGTACAGTTTTAAGGAGTATTCTTTTAGTCAAAAGTAATTTGTATTTAGAAAAGTGAAGAAGTAAAGTAAGAAAAGAAGATAGAATTTCAGTTTTAAGGAGTATTCTTTTAGTCAAAAGTAATTTGTATTTAGAAAAGTGAAGAAGTAAAGTAAGAAAAGAAGATAGAATTTCAGTTTTAAGGAGTATGCTTTGTGAATTATTAAGTATTTAGAGAAGTGAAGAAGTAAAGTAAGAAAAGAAGATAGAAGTTCAGTTTTAAGGAGTATTCTTTTAGTCAAAAGTAATTTGTATTTAGAAAAGTGAAGAAGTAAAGTAAGAAAAGAAGATAGAAGTTCAGTTTTAAGAAGTATGCTTTGTGAATTATTATGTATTTAGAGAAGTGAAGAAGTAAAGTAAGAAAAGAAGAAAGAAGTACAGTTTTAAGAAGTATGCTTTGTGAATTATTAAGTATTTAGAAAAGTGAAGAAGTAAAGTAAGAAAAGAAGATAGAATTTCAGTTTTAAGGAGTATGCTTTGTGAATTATTAAGTATTTAGAGAAGTGAAGAAGTAAAGTAAGAAAAGAAGATAGAAGTTCAGTTTTAAGAAGTATGCTTTGTGAATTATTAAGTATTTAGAAAAGTGAAGAAGTAAAGTAAGAAAAGAAGATAGAAGTTCGGTTTTAAGGAGTATTCTTTTAGTCAAAAGTAATATATATTTAGAAAAGTGAAGAAGTAAAGTAAGAAAAGAAGATAGAAGTTCAGTTTTAAGAAGTATGCTTTGAGAAATAATATGTATTTAGAGAAGTGAAGAAGTAAAGTAAGAAAAGAAGATAGAAGTTCAGTTTTAAGGAGTATGCTTTGAGAAGTAATAAGTATTTAGAAAAGTGAAGAAGTAAAGTAAGAAAAGAAGATAGAAGTTCAGTTTTAAGAAGTATGCTTTGTGAATTATTAAGTATTTAGAAAAGTGAAGAAGTAAAGTAAGAAAAGAAGATAGAAGTTCAGTTTTAAGAAGTATGCTTTGTGAATTATTAAGTATTTAGAAAAGTGAAGAAGTAAAGTAAGAAAAGAAGATAGAAGTTCAGTTTTAAGAAGTATGCTTTGTGAATTATTAAGTATTTAGAAAAGTGAAGAAGTAAAGTAAGAAAAGAAGAAAGAATTTCGGTTTTAAGGAGTATGCTTTGAGAAGTAATAAGTATTTTGAAAAGTGAAGAAGTAAAGTAAGAAAAGAAGATAGAATTTCAGTTTTAAGGAGTATGCTTTGTGAATTATTAAGTATTTAGAGAAGTGAAGAAGTAAAGTAAGAAAAGAAGATAGAATTTCAGTTTTAAGAAGTATGCTTTGTGAATTATTAAGTATTTAGAAAAGTGAAGAAGTAAAGTAAGAAAAGAAGATAGAAGTTCAGTTTTAAGGAGTATTCTTTTAGTCAAAAGTAATATGTATTTAGAAAAGTGAAGAAGTAAAGTAAGAAAAGAAGATAGAAGTTCAGTTTTAAGAAGTATGCTTTGAGAAGTAATAAGTATTTAGAAAAGTGAAGAAGTAAAGTAAGAAAAGAGGATAGAAGTACAGTTTTAAGGAGTATGCTTTGTGAATTATTAAGTATTTAGAAAAGTGAAGAAGTAAAGTAAGAAAAGAAGATAGAATTTCAGTTTTAAGAAGTATGCTTTGAGAAGTAATAAGTATTTAGAAAAGTGAAGAAGTAAAGTAAGAAAAGAAGATAGAAGTTCAGTTTTAAGAAGTATGCTTTGTGAATTATTAAGTATTTAGAGAAGTGAAGAAGTAAAGTAAGAAAAGAAGATAGAATTTCAGTTTTAAGGAGTATTCTTTTAGTCAAAAGTAATTTGTATTTAGAAAAGTGAAGAAGTAAAGTAAGAAAAGAAGATAGAAGTTCAGTTTTAAGAAGTATGCTTTGTGAATTATTAAGTATTTAGAAAAGTGAAGAAGTAAAGTAAGAAAAGAAGATAGAAGTTCAGTTTTAAGAAGTATGCTTTGAGAAGTAATAAGTATTTAGAAAAGTGAAGAAGTAAAGTAAGAAAAGAAGATAGAAGTTCAGTTTTAAGAAGTATGCTTTGTGAATTATTAAGTATTTAGAAAAGTGAAGAAGTAAAGTAAGAAAAGAAGATAGAAGTTCAGTTTTAAGGAGTATGCTTTGTGAATTATTAAGTATTTAGAAAAGTGAAGAAGTAAAGTAAGAAAAGAAGATAGAATTTCAGTTTTAAAGAGTATGCTTTGTGAATTATTAAGTATTTAGAAAAGTGAAGAAGTAAAGTAAGAAAAGAAGATAGAATTTCAGTTTTAAGGAGTATTCTTTTAGTCAAAAGTAATTTGTATTTAGAAAAGTGAAGAAGTAAAGTAAGAAAAGAAGATAGAATTTCAGTTTTAAGGAGTATTCTTTTAGTCAAAAGTAATTTGTATTTAGAAAAGTGAAGAAGTAAAGTAAGAAAAGAAGATAGAAGTTCAGTTTTAAGAAGTATGATTTGTGAAGTAATAAGTATTTAGAAAAGTGAAGAAGTAAAGTAAGAAAAGAAGATAGAATTTCAGTTTTAAGGAGTATTCTTTTAGTCAAAAGTAATGTGTATTTAGAAAAGTGAAGAAGTAAAGTAAGAAAAGAGGATAGAAGTTCAGTTTTAAGGAGTATTCTTTTAGTCAAAAGTAATGTGTATTTAGAAAAGTGAAGAAGTAAAGTAAGAAAAGAAGAAAGAAGTACAGTTTTAAGAAGTATGCTTTGTGAATTATTAAGTATTTAGAAAAGTGAAGAAGTAAAGTAAGAAAAGAAGATAGAATTTCAGTTTTAAGGAGTATTCTTTTAGTCAAAAGTAATTTGTATTTAGAAAAGTGAAGAAGTAAAGTAAGAAAAGAAGATAGAATTTCAGTTTTAAGGAGTATTCTTTTAGTCAAAAGTAATTTGTATTTAGAAAAGTGAAGAAGTAAAGTAAGAAAAGAAGATATAATTTCAGTTTTAAGAAGTATTCTTTTAGTCAAAATTAATATGTATTTAGAAAAGTGAAGAAGTAAAGTAAGAAAAGAAGATAGAAGTTCAGTTTTAAGAAGTATGCTTTGTGAATTATTAAGTATTTAGAAAAGTGAAGAAGTAAAGTAAGAAAAGAAGATAGAAGTTCAGTTTTAAGAAGTATGCTTTGTGAATTATTATGTATTTAGAGAAGTGAAGAAGTAAAGTAAGAAAAGAAGAAAGAAGTACAGTTTTAAGAAGTATGCTTTGTGAATTATTAAGTATTTAGAAAAGTGAAGAAGTAAAGTAAGAAAAGAAGATAGAATTTCAGTTTTAAGGAGTATGCTTTGTGAATTATTAAGTATTTAGAGAAGTGAAGAAGTAAAGTAAGAAAAGAAGATAGAAGTTCAGTTTTAAGAAGTATGCTTTGTGAATTATTAAGTATTTAGAAAAGTGAAGAAGTAAAGTAAGAAAAGAAGATAGAAGTTCGGTTTTAAGGAGTATTCTTTTAGTCAAAAGTAATATATATTTAGAAAAGTGAAGAAGTAAAGTAAGAAAAGAAGATAGAAGTTCAGTTTTAAGAAGTATGCTTTGAGAAATAATATGTATTTAGAGAAGTGAAGAAGTAAAGTAAGAAAAGAAGATAGAAGTTCAGTTTTAAGGAGTATGCTTTGAGAAGTAATAAGTATTTAGAAAAGTGAAGAAGTAAAGTAAGAAAAGAAGATAGAAGTTCAGTTTTAAGAAGTATGCTTTGTGAATTATTAAGTATTTAGAAAAGTGAAGAAGTAAAGTAAGAAAAGAAGATAGAAGTTCAGTTTTAAGAAGTATGCTTTGTGAATTATTAAGTATTTAGAAAAGTGAAGAAGTAAAGTAAGAAAAGAAGATAGAAGTTCAGTTTTAAGAAGTATGCTTTGTGAATTATTAAGTATTTAGAAAAGTGAAGAAGTAAAGTAAGAAAAGAAGAAAGAATTTCGGTTTTAAGGAGTATGCTTTGAGAAGTAATAAGTATTTTGAAAAGTGAAGAAGTAAAGTAAGAAAAGAAGATAGAATTTCAGTTTTAAGGAGTATGCTTTGTGAATTATTAAGTATTTAGAGAAGTGAAGAAGTAAAGTAAGAAAAGAAGATAGAATTTCAGTTTTAAGAAGTATGCTTTGTGAATTATTAAGTATTTAGAAAAGTGAAGAAGTAAAGTAAGAAAAGAAGATAGAAGTTCAGTTTTAAGGAGTATTCTTTTAGTCAAAAGTAATATGTATTTAGAAAAGTGAAGAAGTAAAGTAAGAAAAGAAGATAGAAGTTCAGTTTTAAGAAGTATGCTTTGAGAAGTAATAAGTATTTAGAAAAGTGAAGAAGTAAAGTAAGAAAAGAGGATAGAAGTACAGTTTTAAGGAGTATGCTTTGTGAATTATTAAGTATTTAGAAAAGTGAAGAAGTAAAGTAAGAAAAGAAGATAGAATTTCAGTTTTAAGAAGTATGCTTTGAGAAGTAATAAGTATTTAGAAAAGTGAAGAAGTAAAGTAAGAAAAGAAGATAGAAGTTCAGTTTTAAGAAGTATGCTTTGTGAATTATTAAGTATTTAGAGAAGTGAAGAAGTAAAGTAAGAAAAGAAGATAGAATTTCAGTTTTAAGGAGTATTCTTTTAGTCAAAAGTAATTTGTATTTAGAAAAGTGAAGAAGTAAAGTAAGAAAAGAAGATAGAAGTTCAGTTTTAAGAAGTATGCTTTGTGAATTATTAAGTATTTAGAAAAGTGAAGAAGTAAAGTAAGAAAAGAAGATAGAAGTTCAGTTTTAAGAAGTATGCTTTGAGAAGTAATAAGTATTTAGAAAAGTGAAGAAGTAAAGTAAGAAAAGAAGATAGAAGTTCAGTTTTAAGAAGTATGCTTTGTGAATTATTAAGTATTTAGAAAAGTGAAGAAGTAAAGTAAGAAAAGAAGATAGAAGTTCAGTTTTAAGGAGTATGCTTTGTGAATTATTAAGTATTTAGAAAAGTGAAGAAGTAAAGTAAGAAAAGAAGATAGAATTTCAGTTTTAAAGAGTATGCTTTGTGAATTATTAAGTATTTAGAAAAGTGAAGAAGTAAAGTAAGAAAAGAAGATAGAATTTCAGTTTTAAGGAGTATTCTTTTAGTCAAAAGTAATTTGTATTTAGAAAAGTGAAGAAGTAAAGTAAGAAAAGAAGATAGAATTTCAGTTTTAAGGAGTATTCTTTTAGTCAAAAGTAATTTGTATTTAGAAAAGTGAAGAAGTAAAGTAAGAAAAGAAGATAGAAGTTCAGTTTTAAGAAGTATGATTTGTGAAGTAATAAGTATTTAGAAAAGTGAAGAAGTAAAGTAAGAAAAGAAGATAGAATTTCAGTTTTAAGGAGTATTCTTTTAGTCAAAAGTAATGTGTATTTAGAAAAGTGAAGAAGTAAAGTAAGAAAAGAGGATAGAAGTTCAGTTTTAAGGAGTATTCTTTTAGTCAAAAGTAATGTGTATTTAGAAAAGTGAAGAAGTAAAGTAAGAAAAGAAGAAAGAAGTACAGTTTTAAGAAGTATGCTTTGTGAATTATTAAGTATTTAGAAAAGTGAAGAAGTAAAGTAAGAAAAGAAGATAGAATTTCAGTTTTAAGGAGTATTCTTTTAGTCAAAAGTAATTTGTATTTAGAAAAGTGAAGAAGTAAAGTAAGAAAAGAAGATAGAATTTCAGTTTTAAGGAGTATTCTTTTAGTCAAAAGTAATTTGTATTTAGAAAAGTGAAGAAGTAAAGTAAGAAAAGAAGATATAATTTCAGTTTTAAGAAGTATTCTTTTAGTCAAAATTAATATGTATTTAGAAAAGTGAAGAAGTAAAGTAAGAAAAGAAGATAGAAGTTCAGTTTTAAGAAGTATGCTTTGTGAATTATTAAGTATTTAGAAAAGTGAAGAAGTAAAGTAAGAAAAGAAGATAGAAGTTCAGTTTTAAGAAGTATGCTTTGTGAATTATTAAGTATTTAGAAAAGTGAAGAAGTAAAGTAAGAAAAGAAGATAGAAGTTCAGTTTTAAGAAGTATGCTTTGTGAATTATTAAGTATTTAGAAAAGTGAAGAAGTAAAGTAAGAAAAGAAGATAGAATTTCAGTTTTAAGTAGTATTCTTTGTGAATTATTAAGTATTTAGAAAAGTGAAGAAGTAAAGTAAGAAAAGAAGAAAGAAGTACAGTTTTAAGGAGTATGCTTTGAGAAGTAATAAGTATTTAGAAAAGTGAAGAAGTAAAGTAAGAAAAGAAGATAGAAGTTCAGTTTTAAGAAGTATGCTTTGTGAATTATTAAGTATTTAGAAAAGTGAAGAAGTAAAGTAAGAAAAGAAGATAGAATTTCAGTTTTAAGGAGTATGCTTTGTGAATTATTAAGTATTTAGAGAAGTGAAGAAGTAAAGTAAGAAAAGAAGATAGAATTTCAGTTTTAAGGAGTATGCTTTGAGAAGTAATAAGTATTTAGAAAAGTGAAGAAGTAAAGTAAGAAAAGAAGATAGAAGTTCAGTTTTAAGAAGTATGCTTTGAGAAATAATATGTATTTAGAAAAGTGAAGAAGTAAAGTAAGAAAAGAAGATAGAAGTTCAGTTTTAAGAAGTATGCTTTGAGAAGTAATAAGTATTTAGAAAAGTTAAGAAGTAAAGTAAGAAAAGAAGATAGAAGTTCAGTTTTAAGGAGTATTCTTTTAGTCAAAAGTAATTTATTTAGAAAAGTGAAGAAGTAAAGTAAGAAAAGAAGATAGAAGTTCAGTTTTAAGAAGTATGCTTTGAGAAGTAATAAGTATTTAGAAAAGTTAAGAAGTAAAGTAAGAAAAGAAGATAGAAGTTCAGTTTTAAGGAGTATTCTTTTAGTCAAAAGTAATTTGTATTTAGAAAAGTGAAGAAGTAAAGTAAGAAAAGAAGATAGAAGTTCAGTTTTAAGAAGTATGCTTTGTGAATTATTATGTATTTAGAGAAGTGAAGAAGTAAAGTAAGAAAAGAAGAAAGAAGTACAGTTTTAAGAAGTATGCTTTGTGAATTATTAAGTATTTAGAAAAGTGAAGAAGTAAAGTAAGAAAAGAAGATAGAATTTCAGTTTAAAGGAGTATGCTTTGTGAATTATTAAGTATTTAGAGAAGTGAAGAAGTAAAGTAAGAAAAGAAGATAGAAGTTCAGTTTTAAGAAGTATGCTTTGTGAATTATTAAGTATTTAGAAAAGTGAAGAAGTAAAGTAAGAAAAGAAGATAGAAGTTCAGTTTTAAGAAGTATGCTTTGTGAATTATTAAGTATTTAGAAAAGTGAAGAAGTAAAGTAAGAAAAGAAGATAGAAGTTCAGTTTTAAGAAGTATGCTTTGAGAAGTAATAAGTATTTAGAAAAGTTAAGAAGTAAAGTAAGAAAAGAAGATAGAAGTTCAGTTTTAAGAAGTATGCTTTGTGAATTATTAAGTATTTAGAAAAGTGAAGAAGTAAAGTAAGAAAAGAAGATAGAAGTTCAGTTTTAAGAAGTATGCTTTGTGAATTATTAAGTATTTAGAGAAGTGAAGAAGTAAAGTAAGAAAAGAAGATAGAAGTTCAGTTTTAAGAAGTATGCTTTGTGAATTATTAAGTATTTAGAAAAGTGAAGAAGTAAAGTAAGAAAAGAAGATAGAAGTTCAGTTTTAAGAAGTATGCTTTGTGAATTATTAAGTATTTAGAAAAGTGAAGAAGTAAAGTAAGAAAAGAAGATAGAATTTCAGTTTTAAGGAGTATTCTTTGTGAATTATTAAGTATTTAGAGAAGTGAAGAAGTAAAGTAAGAAAAGAAGATAGAATTTCAGTTTTAAGGAGTATGCTTTGTGAAGTATTAAGTATTTAGAAAAGTGAAGAAGTAAAGTAAGAAAAGAAGATAGAATTTCAGTTTTAAGGAGTATGCTTTGTGAATTATTAAGTATTTAGAGAAGTGAAGAAGTAAAGTAAGAAAAGAAGATAGAAGTTCAGTTTTAAGAAGTATGCTTTGTGAATTATTAAGTATTTAGAAAAGTGAAGAAGTAAAGTAAGAAAAGAAGATAGAAGTTCAGTTTTAAGAAGTATGCTTTGTGAATTATTAAGTATTTAGAGAAGTGAAGAAGTAAAGTAAGAAAAGAAGATAGAATTTCAGTTTTAAGGAGTATGCTTTGTGAATTATTAAGTATTTAGAAAAGTGAAGAAGTAAAGTAAGAAAAGAAGATAGAATTTCAGTTTTAAGGAGTATTCTTTGTGAATTATTAAGTATTTAGAGAAGTGAAGAAGTAAAGTAAGAAAAGAAGATAGAAGTTCAGTTTTAAGAAGTATGCTTTGTGAATTATTAAGTATTTAGAAAAGTGAAGAAGTAAAGTAAGAAAAGAAGATAGAATTTCAGTTTTAAGGAGTATGCTTTGTGAATTATTAAGTATTTAGAGAAGTGAAGAAGTAAAGTAAGAAAAGAAGATAGAAGTTCAGTTTTAAGAAGTATGCTTTGTGAATTATTAAGTATTTAGAAAAGTGAAGAAGTAAAGTAAGAAAAGAAGATAGAAGTTCAGTTTTAAGAAGTATGCTTTGTGAATTATTAAGTATTTAGAGAAGTGAAGAAGTAAAGTAAGAAAAGAAGATAGAAGTTCAGTTTTAAGAAGTATGCTTTGAGAAGTAATAAGTATTTAGAAAAGTGAAGAAGTAAAGTAAGAAAAGAAGATAGAATTTCAGTTTTAAAGAGTATGCTTTGTGAATTATTAAGTATTTAGAGAAGTGAAGAAGTAAAGTAAGAAAAGAAGATAGAATTTCAGTTTTAAGGAGTATGCTTTGTGAATTATTAAGTATTTAGAAAAGTTAAGAAGTAAAGTAAGAAAAGAAGATAGAAGTTCAGTTTTAAGAAGTATGCTTTGTGAATTATTAAGTATTTAGAAAAGTGAAGAAGTAAAGTAAGAAAAGAAGATAGAAGTTCAGTTTTAAGAAGTATGCTTTGTGAATTATTAAGTATTTAGAGAAGTGAAGAAGTAAAGTAAGAAAAGAAGATAGAAGTTCAGTTTTAAGAAGTATGCTTTGAGAAGTAATAAGTATTTAGAAAAGTGAAGAAGTAAAGTAAGAAAAGAAGATAGAATTTCAGTTTTAAAGAGTATGCTTTGAGAAGTAATAAGTATTTAGAAAAGTGAAGAATTAAAGTAAGAAAAGAAGATAGAATTTCAGTTTTAAGGAGTATTCTTTTAGTCAAAAGTAATTTGTATTTAGAAAAGTGAAGAAGTAAAGTAAGAAAAGAAGATAGAATTTCAGTTTTAAGGAGTATTCTTTGAGAAGTAATAAGTATTTAGAAAAGTTAAGAAGTAAAGTAAGAAAAGAAGATAGAAGTTCAGTTTTAAGAAGTATGCTTTGAGAAGTAATAAGTATTTAGAGAAGTGAAGAAGTAAAGTAAGAAAAGAAGATAGAATTTCAGTTTTAAGAAGTATGCTTTGAGAAGTAATAAGTATTTAGAAAAGTTAAGAAGTAAAGTAAGAAAAGAAGATAGAAGTTCAGTTTTAAGAAGTATGCTTTGTGAATTATTAAGTATTTAGAGAAGTGAAGAAGTAAAGTAAGAAAAGAAGATAGAAGTACAGTTTTAAGAAGTATGCTTTGAGAAGTAATAAGTATTTAGAAAAGTGAAGAAGTAAAGTAAGAAAAGAAGATAGAAGTTCAGTTTTAAGAAGTATGCTTTGTGAATTATTAAGTATTTAGAAAAGTGAAGAAGTAAAGTAAGAAAAGAAGATAGAAGTTCAGTTTTAAGGAGTATGCTTTGTGAATTATTAAGTATTTAGAAAAGTGAAGAAGTAAAGTAAGAAAAGAAGATAGAAGTTCAGTTTTAAGAAGTATGTTTTAGAAATAATATGTATTTAGAAAAGTGAAGAAGTAAAGTAAGAAAAGAAGATAGAATTTCAGTTTTAAGGAGTATTCTATTAGTCAAAAGTAATTTGTATTTAGAAAAGTGAAGAAGTAAAGTAAGAAAAGAGGATAGAAGTACAGTTTTAAGGAGTATGCTTTGTGAATTATTAAGTATTTAGAAAAGTGAAGAAGTAAAGTAAGAAAAGAAGATAGAATTTCAGTTTTAAGAAGTATGCTTTGAGAAGTGATAAGTATTTAGAAAAGTGAAGAAGTAAAGTAAGAAAAGAAGATAGAAGTTCAGTTTTAAGAAGTATGCTTTGAGAAGTAATAAGTATTTAGAAAAGTGAAGAAGTAAAGTAAGAAAAGAAGATAGAATTTCAGTTTTAAGAAGTATGCTTTGAGAAGTAATAAGTATTTAGAGAAGTGAAGAAGTAAAGTAAGAAAAGAAGATAGAAGTTCAGTTTTAAGAAGTATGCTTTGTGAATTATTAAGTATTTAGAAAAGTGAAGAAGTAAAGTAAGAAAAGAAGATAGAAGTTCAGTTTTAAGGAGTATGCTTTGTGAATTATTAAGTATTTAGAAAAGTGAAGAAGTAAAGTAAGAAAAGAAGAAAGAAGTACAGTTTTAAGAAGTATGCTTTGTGAATTATTAAGTATTTAGAAAAGTGAAGAAGTAAAGTAAGAAAAGCAGATAGAAGTTCAGTTTTAAGAAGTATGCTTTGTGAATTATTAAGTATTTATAGAAGTGAAGAAGTAAAGTAAGAAAAGAAGATAGAAGTTCAGTTTTAAGAAGTATGCTTTGAGAAGTAATAAGTATTTAGAAAAGTGAAGAAGTAAAGTAAGAAAATTAGATAGAAGTAAAGTTTTAAGAAGTATGCTTTGAGAAGTAATATGTATTTAGAAAAGTGAAAAAGTAAAGTAAGAAAAGAAGATATAATTTCAGTTTTAAGAAGTATTCTTTTAGTCAAAATTAATATGTATTTAGAAAAGTGAAGAAGTAAAGTAAGAAAAGAAGATAGAAGTTCGGTTTTAAGGAGTATTCTTTTAGTCAAAAGTAATATATATTTAGAAAAGTGAAGAAGTAAAGTAAGAAAAGAAGATAGAAGTTCAGTTTTAAGAAGTATGCTTTGAGAAATAATATGTATTTAGAAAAGTGAAGAAGTAAAGTAAGAAAAGAAGATAGAAGTTCAGTTTTAAGGAGTATGCTTTGAGAAGTAATAAGTATTTAGAAAAGTGAAGAAGTAAAGTAAGAAAAGAAGATAGAAGTTCAGTTTTAAGAAGTATGCTTTGTGAATTATTAAGTATTTAGAAAAGTGAAGAAGTAAAGTAAGAAAAGAAGATAGAAGTTCAGTTTTAAGAAGTATGCTTTGTGAATTATTAAGTATTTAGAAAAGTGAAGAAGTAAAGTAAGAAAAGAAGATAGAAGTTCAGTTTTAAGAAGTATGCTTTGTGAATTATTAAGTATTTAGAAAAGTGAAGAAGTAAAGTAAGAAAAGAAGATAGAAGTTCAGTTTTAAGAAGTATGCTTTGTGAATTATTAAGTATTTAGAAAAGTGAAGAAGTAAAGTAAGAAAAGAAGATAGAAGTTCAGTTTTAAGAAGTATGCTTTGTGAATTATTAAGTATTTAGAAAAGTGAAGAAGTATTGTAAGAAAAGAAGATAGAAGTTCAGTTTTAAGAAGTATGCTTTGTGAATTATTAAGTATTTAGAGAAGTGAAGAAGTAAAGTAAGAAAAGAAGATAGAAGTTCAGTTTTAAGAAGTATGCTTTGAGAAGTAATAAGTATTTAGAAAAGTGAAGAAGTAAAGTAAGAAAAGAAGATAGAATTTCAGTTTTAAAGAGTATGCTTTGAGAAGTAATAAGTATTTAGAAAAGTGAAGAATTAAAGTAAGAAAAGAAGATAGAATTTCAGTTTTAAGGAGTATTCTTTTAGTCAAAAGTAATTTGTATTTAGAAAAGTGAAGAAGTAAAGTAAGAAAAGAGGATAGAATTTCAGTTTTAAGGAGTATGCTTTGAGAAGTAATTTGTATTTAGAAAAGTGAAGAAGTAAAGTAAGAAAAGAAGATAGAAGTTCAGTTTTAAGAAGTATGCTTTGAGAAGTAATAAGTATTTAGAGAAGTGAAGAAGTAAAGTAAGAAAAGAAGATAGAAGTTCAGTTTTAAGAAGTATGCTTTGTGAATTATTAAGTATTTAGAGAAGTGAAGAAGTAAAGTAAGAAAAGAAGATAGAAGTTCAGTTTTAAGAAGTATGCTTTGTGAATTATTAAGTATTTAGAGAAGTGAAGAAGTAAAGTAAGAAAAGAAGATAGAAGTTCAGTTTTAAGAAGTATGCTTTGTGAATTATTAAGTATTTAGAAAAGTGAAGAAGTAAAGTAAGAAAAGAAGATAGAAGTTCAGTTTTAAGAAGTATGCTTTGTGAATTATTAAGTATTTAGAAAAGTGAAGAAGTAAAGTAAGAAAAGAAGATAGAAGTTCAGTTTTAAGGAGTATGCTTTGATAAGTAATAAGTATTTAGAAAAGTGAAGAAGTAAAGTAAGAAAAGAAGATAGAATTTCAGTTTTAAGAAGTATGCTTTGTGAATTATTAAGTATTTAGAGAAGTGAAGAAGTAAAGTAAGAAAAGAAGATAGAAGTTCAGTTTTAAGAAGTATGCTTTGAGAAGTAATAAGTATTTAGAAAAGTGAAGAAGTAAAGTAAGAAAAGAAGATAGAAGTTCAGTTTTAAGGAGTATTCTTTTAGTCAAAAGTAATTTGTATTTAGAAAAGTGAAGAAGTAAAGTAAGAAAAGAAGATAGAAGTTCAGTTTTAAGGAGTATTCTTTTAGTCAAAAGTAATTTGTATTTAGAAAAGTGAAGAAGTAAAGTAAGAAAAGAGGATAGAAGTTCAGTTTTAAGAAGTATTCTTTTAGTCAAAAGTAATTTGTATTTAGAAAAGTGAAGAAGTAAAGTAAGAAAAGAGGATAGAAGTTCAGTTTTAAGAAGTATGCTTTGAGAAGTAATAAGTATTTAGAAAAGTGAAGAAGTAAAGTAAGAAAAGAAGATAGAGTTTCAGTTTTAAGGAGTATGCTTTGAGAAGTAATAAGTAATTGAAAAGTGAAGAAGTAAAGTAAGAAAAGAAGAAAGAATTTCGGTTTTAAGGAGTATTATATTAAATAAAAGAATTTATGAAAAGTGAAGAAGTAAAGTAAGAAAAGAAGATAGAATTTCAGTTTTAAGAAGTATGCTTTGAGAAGTAATATGTATTTAGAAAAGTGAAGAAGTAAAGTAAGAAAAGAAGATAGAAGTTCAGTTTTAAGAAGTATGCTTTGAGAAGTAATAAGTATTTTGAAAAGTGAAGAAGTAAAGTAAGAAAAGAAGATAGAGTTTCGGTTTTAAGGAGTATGCTTTGAGAAGTAATAAGTATTTATAAAAGTGAAGAAGTAAAGTAAGAAAAGAAGATAGAGTTTCAGTTTTAAGGAGTATGCTTTGAGAAGTAATAAGTAATTGAAAAGTGAAGAAGTAAAGTAAGAAAAGAAGAAAGAATTTCGGTTTTAAGGAGTATTATATTAAATAAAAGAATTTATGAAAAGTGAAGAAGTAAAGTAAGAAAAGAAGATAGAATTTCAGTTTTAAGAAGTATGCTTTGTGAATTATTAAGTATTTAGAGAAGTGAAGAAGTAAAGTAAGAAAAGAAGATAGAAGTTCAGTTTTAAGAAGTATGCTTTGTGAATTATTAAGTATTTAGAAAAGTGAAGAAGTAAAGTAAGAAAAGAAGATAGAAGTTCAGTTTTAAGAAGTATGCTTTGAGAAGTAATAAGTATTTAGAAAAGTGAAGAAGTAAAGTAAGAAAAGAAGATAGAAGTTCAGTTTTAAGGAGTATGCTTTGATAAGTAATAAGTATTTAGAAAAGTGAAGAAGTAAAGTAAGAAAAAAAGATAGAATTTCAGTTTTAAGGAGTATGCTTTGTGAATTATTAAGTATTTAGAGAAGTGAAGAAGTAAAGTAAGAAAAGAAGATAGAAGTTCAGTTTTAAGAAGTATGCTTTGAGAAGTAATAAGTATTTAGAAAAGTGAAGAAGTAAAGTAAGAAAAGAAGATAGAAGTTTTGTTTTAAGGAGTATTCTTTTAGTCAAAAGTAATATGTATTTAGAAAAGTGAAGAAGTAAAGTAAGAAAAGAAGATAGAAGTACAGTTTTAAGAAGTATTCTTTTAGTCAAAAGTAATTTGTATTTAGAAAAGTGAAGAAGTAAAGTAAGAAAAGAAGATAGAAGTTCAGTTTTAAGAAGTATTCTTTTAGTCAAAAGTAATTTGTATTTAGAAAAGTGAAGAAGTAAAGTAAGAAAAGAGGATAGAAGTTCAGTTTTAAGAAGTATGCTTTGAGAAGTAATAAGTATTTAGAAAAGTGAAGAAGTAAAGTAATAAAAGAAGATAGAGTTTCAGTTTTAAGGAGTATGCTTTGAGAAGTAATAAGTAATTGAAAAGTGAAGAAGTAAAGTAAGAAAAGAAGAAAGAATTTCGGTTTTAAGGAGTATTATATTAAATAAAAGAATTTATGAAAAGTGAAGAAGTAAAGTAAGAAAAGAAGATAGAATTTCAGTTTTAAGAAGTATGCTTTGAGAAGTAATATGTATTTAGAAAAGTGAAGAAGTAAAGTAAGAAAAGAAGATAGAAGTTCAGTTTTAAGAAGTATGCTTTGAGAAGTAATAAGTATTTTGAAAAGTGAAGAAGTAAAGTAAGAAAAGAAGAAAGAATTTCGGTTTTAAGGAGTATGCTTTGAGAAGTAATAAGTATTTATAAAAGTGAAGAAGTAAAGTAAGAAAAGAAGATAGAGTTTCAGTTTTAAGGAGTATGCTTTGAGAAGTAATAAGTAATTGAAAAGTGAAGAAGTAAAGTAAGAAAAGAAGAAAGAATTTCGGTTTTAAGGAGTATTATATTAAATAAAAGAATTTATGAAAAGTGAAGAAGTAAAGTAAGAAAAGAAGATAGAATTTCAGTTTTAAGAAGTATGCTTTGTGAATTATTAAGTATTTAGAGAAGTGAAGAAGTAAAGTAAGAAAAGAAGATAGAAGTTCAGTTTTAAGAAGTATGCTTTGTGAATTATTAAGTATTTAGAAAAGTGAAGAAGTAAAGTAAGAAAAGAAGATAGAAGTTCAGTTTTAAGAAGTATGCTTTGAGAAGTAATAAGTATTTAGAAAAGTGAAGAAGTAAAGTAAGAAAAGAAGATAGAAGTTCAGTTTTAAGGAGTATGCTTTGATAAGTAATAAGTATTTAGAAAAGTGAAGAAGTAAAGTAAGAAAAGAAGATAGAATTTCAGTTTTAAGGAGTATGCTTTGTGAATTATTAAGTATTTAGAGAAGTGAAGAAGTAAAGTAAGAAAAGAAGATAGAAGTTCAGTTTTAAGAAGTATGCTTTGAGAAGTAATAAGTATTTAGAAAAGTGAAGAAGTAAAGTAAGAAAAGAAGATAGAAGTTCAGTTTTAAGGAGTATTCTATTAGTCAAAAGTAATTTGTATTTAGAAAAGTGAAGAAGTAAAGTAAGAAAAGAGGATAGAAGTACAGTTTTAAGGAGTATGCTTTGTGAATTATTAAGTATTTAGAGAAGTGAAGAAGTAAAGTAAGAAAAGAAGATAGAAGTTCAGTTTTAAGAAGTATGCTTTGAGAAGTAATAAGTATTTAGAAAAGTGAAGAAGTAAAGTAAGAAAAGAAGATAGAAGTTCAGTTTTAAGGAGTATTCTTTTAGTCAAAAGTAATTTGTATTTAGAAAAGTGAAGAAGTAAAGTAAGAAAAGAGGATAGAAGTTCAGTTTTAAGAAGTATGCTTTGAGA
>CAMPDV010006862.1:0-18212 GCA_946699065.1 Loxodes magnus
CCTTGTAAAAAAAACTTTTATTCCAATGCGAAATTATTTAGTCCGATCCAACCCAGACATCCAGTGTAAATCTCTGAGCAAAAAACATCCTTGTAAAAAAAACTTTTATTCCAATCCGAAATTATTTAGTCCGATCCAACCCAGACATACAGTGTAAATCTCTGAGCAAAAAACATCCTTGTAAAAAAAACTTTTATTCCAATCCGAAATTATTTAGTCCGATCCAACCCAGACATCCAGTGTAAATCTCTGAGCAAAAAACATCCTTGTAAAAAAAACTTTTATTCCAATCCGAAATTATTTAGTCCGATCCAACCCAGACATCCAGTGTAAATCTCTGAGCAAAAAACATCCTTGTAAAAAAAACTTTTATTCCAATCCGAATGTTTTTAGTCCGATCCAACCCAGACATCCAGTGTAAATCTCTGAGCAAAAAACAACCTTGTAAAAAAAACTTTTATTCCAATGCGAAATTATTTAGTCCGATCCAACCCAGACATCCAGTGTAAATCTCTGAGCAAAAAACATCCTTGTAAAAAAAACTTTTATTCCAATCCGAATGTTTTTAATCCGATCCAACCCAGACATCCAGTGTAAATCTCTGAGCAAAAAACATCCTTGTAAAAAAAACTTTTATTCCAATCCGAAATTATTTAGTCCGATCCAACCCAGACATCCAGTGTAAATCTCTGAGCAAAAAACATCCTTGTAAAAAAAACTTTTATTCCAATCCGAATGTTTTTAATCCGATCCAACCCAGACATACAGTGTAAATCTCTGAGCAAAAAACATCCTTGTAAAAAAAACTTTTATTCCAATCCGAAATTATTTAGTCCGATCCAACCCAGACATCCAGTGTAAATCTCTGAGCAAAAAACATCCTTGTAAAAAAAACTTTTATTCCAATCCGAAATTATTTAGTCCGATCCAACCCAGACATCCAGTGTAAATCTCTGAGCAAAAAACATCCTTGTAAAAAAAACTTTTATTCCAATCCGAATGTTTTTAGTCCGATCCAACCCAGACATCCAGTGTAAATCTCTGAGCAAAAAACATCCTTGTAAAAAAAACTTTTATTCCAATCCGAAATTATTTAGTCCGATCCAACCCAGACATCCAGTGTAAATCTCTGAGCAAAAACATCCTTGTAAAAAAAACTTTTATTCCAATCCGAAATTATTTAGTCCGATCCAACCCAGACATACAGTGTAAATCTCTGAGCAAAAAACATCCTTGTAAAAAAAACTTTTATTCCAATCCGAAATTATTTAGTCCGATCCAACCCAGACATCCAGTGTAAATCTCTGAGCAAAAACATCCTTGTAAAAAAAACTTTTATTCCAATCCGAAATTATTTAGTCCGATCCAACCCAGACATCCAGTGTAAATCTCTGAGCAAAAAACATCCTTGTAAAAAAAACTTTTATTCCAATCCGAATGTTTTTAGTCCGATCCAACCCAGACATACAGTGTAAATCTCTGAGCAAAAAACATCCTTGTAAAAAAAACTTTTATTCCAATGCGAAATTATTTAGTCCGATCCAACCCAGACATCCAGTGTAAATCTCTGAGCAAAAAACATCCTTGTAAAAAAAACTTTTATTCCAATCCGAAATTATTTAGTCCGATCCAACCCAGACATACAGTGTAAATCTCTGAGCAAAAAACATCCTTGTAAAAAAAACTTTTATTCCAATCCGAAATTATTTAGTCCGATCCAACCCAGACATCCAGTGTAAATCTCTGAGCAAAAAACATCCTTGTAAAAAAAACTTTTATTCCAATCCGAAATTATTTAGTCCGATCCAACCCAGACATCCAGTGTAAATCTCTGAGCAAAAAACATCCTTGTAAAAAAAACTTTTATTCCAATCCGAATGTTTTTAGTCCGATCCAACCCAGACATCCAGTGTAAATCTCTGAGCAAAAAACAACCTTGTAAAAAAAACTTTTATTCCAATGCGAAATTATTTAGTCCGATCCAACCCAGACATCCAGTGTAAATCTCTGAGCAAAAAACATCCTTGTAAAAAAAACTTTTATTCCAATCCGAATGTTTTTAATCCGATCCAACCCAGACATACAGTGTAAATCTCTGAGCAAAAAACATCCTTGTAAAAAAAACTTTTATTCCAATGCGAAATTATTTAGTCCGATCCAACCCAGACATCCAGTCTAAATCTCTGAGCAAAAAACATCCTTTTAAAAAAAACTTTTATTCCAATCCGAAATTATTTAGTCCGATCCAACCCAGACATCCAGTGTAAATCTCTGAGCAAAAAACATCCTTGTAAAAAAAACTTTTATTCCAATCCGAAATTATTTAGTCCGATCCAACCCAGACATCCAGTGTAAATCTCTGAGCAAAAAACATCCTTGTAAAAAAAACTTTTATTCCAATCCGAAATTATTTAGTCCGATCCAACCCAGACATACAGTGTAAATCTCTGAGCAAAAAACATCCTTGTAAAAAAAACTTTTATTCCAATCCGAATGTTTTTAGTCCGATCCAACCCAGACATCCAGTGTAAATCTCTGAGCAAAAAACATCCTTGTAAAAAAAACTTTTATTCCAATCCGAATGTATTTAGTCCGATCCAACCCAGACATCCAGTGTAAATCTCTGAGCAAAAAACATCCTTGTAAAAAAAACTTTTATTCCAATCCGAATGTTTTTAGTCCGATCCAACCCAGACTGCCAGTGTAAATCTCTGAGCAAAAAACATCCTTGTAAAAAAAACTTTTATTCCAATCCGAAATTATTTAGTCCGATCCAACCCAGACATCCAGTGTAAATCTCTGAGCAAAAAACATCCTTGTAAAAAAAACTTTTATTCCAATCCGAAATTATTTAGTCCGATCCAACCCAGACATCCAGTGTAAATCTCTGAGCAAAAACATCCTTGTAAAAAAAACTTTTATTCCAATCCGAAATTATTTAGTCCGATCCAACCCAGACATACAGTGTAAATCTCTGAGCAAAAAACATCCTTGTAAAAAAAACTTTTATTCCAATCCGAAATTATTTAGTCCGATCCAACCCAGACATCCAGTGTAAATCTCTGAGCAAAAAACATCCTTGTAAAAAAAACTTTTATTCCAATCCGAAATTATTTAGTCCGATCCAACCCAGACATCCAGTGTAAATCTCTGAGCAAAAAACATCCTTGTAAAAAAAACTTTTATTCCAATCCGAATGTTTTTAGTCCGATCCAACCCAGACATACAGTGTAAATCTCTGAGCAAAAAACATCCTTGTAAAAAAAACTTTTATTCCAATCCGAAATTATTTAGTCCGATCCAACCCAGACATCCAGTGTAAATCTCTGAGCAAAAAACATCCTTGTAAAAAAAACTTTTATTCCAATCCGAATGTTTTTAATCCGATCCAACCCAGACATCCAGTGTAAATCTCTGAGCAAAAAACATCCTTGTAAAAAAAACTTTTATTCCAATCCGAAATTATTTAGTCCGATCCAACCCAGACATCCAGTGTAAATCTCTGAGCAAAAAACATCCTTGTAAAAAAAACTTTTATTCCAATCCGAAATTATTTAGTCCGATCCAACCCAGACATCCAGTCTAAATCTCTGAGCAAAAAACATCCTTGTAAAAAAAACTTTTATTCCAATGCGAAATTATTTAGTCCGATCCAACCCAGACATCCAGTGTAAATCTCTGAGCAAAAAACATCCTTGTAAAAAAAACTTTTATTCCAATCCGAAATTATTTAGTCCGATCCAACCCAGACATCCAGTGTAAATCTCTGAGCAAAAAACATCCTTGTAAAAAAAACTTTTATTCCAATCCGAATGTTTTTAGTCCGATCCAACCCAGACATCCAGTGTAAATCTCTGAGCAAAAAACATCCTTGTAAAAAAAACTTTTATTCCAATCCGAAATTATTTAGTCCGATCCAACCCAGACATCCAGTGTAAATCTCTGAGCAAAAAACATCCTTGTAAAAAAAACTTTTATTCCAATCCGAATGTTTTTAGTCCGATCCAACCCAGACATCCAGTGTAAATCTCTGAGCAAAAAACATCCTTGTAAAAAAAACTTTTATTCCAATCCGAAATTATTTAGTCCGATCCAACCCAGACATCCAGTGTAAATCTCTGAGCAAAAACATCCTTGTAAAAAAAACTTTTATTCCAATCCGAAATTATTTAGTCCGATCCAACCCAGACATACAGTGTAAATCTCTGAGCAAAAAACATCCTTGTAAAAAAAACTTTTATTCCAATCCGAAATTATTTAGTCCGATCCAACCCAGACATCCAGTGTAAATCTCTGAGCAAAAAACATCCTTGTAAAAAAAACTTTTATTCCAATCCGAAATTATTTAGTCCGATCCAACCCAGACATCCAGTGTAAATCTCTGAGCAAAAAACATCCTTGTAAAAAAAACTTTTATTCCAATCCGAATGTTTTTAGTCCGATCCAACCCAGACATACAGTGTAAATCTCTGAGCAAAAAACATCCTTGTAAAAAAAACTTTTATTCCAATCCGAAATTATTTAGTCCGATCCAACCCAGACATCCAGTGTAAATCTCTGAGCAAAAAACATCCTTGTAAAAAAAACTTTTATTCCAATCCGAATGTTTTTAATCCGATCCAACCCAGACATCCAGTGTAAATCTCTGAGCAAAAAACATCCTTGTAAAAAAAACTTTTATTCCAATCCGAAATTATTTAGTCCGATCCAACCCAGACATACAGTGTAAATCTCTGAGCAAAAAACATCCTTGTAAAAAAAACTTTTATTCCAATCCGAATGTTTTTAATCCGATCCAACCCAGACATCCAGTGTAAATCTCTGAGCAAAAAACATCCTTGTAAAAAAAACTTTTATTCCAATCCGAAATTATTTAGTCCGATCCAACCCAGACATCCAGTGTAAATCTCTGAGCAAAAAACATCCTTTTAAAAAAAACTTTTATTCCAATCCGAAATTATTTAGTCCGATCCAACCCAGACATACAGTGTAAATCTCTGAGCAAAAAACATCCTTGTAAAAAAAACTTTTATTCCAATCCGAATGTTTTTAATCCGATCCAACCCAGACATCCAGTGTAAATCTCTGAGCAAAAAACATCCTTGTAAAAAAAACTTTTATTCCAATCCGAAATTATTTAGTCCGATCCAACCCAGACATACAGTGTAAATCTCTGAGCAAAAAACATCCTTGTAAAAAAAACTTTTATTCCAATCCGAAATTATTTAGTCCGATCCAACCCAGACATCCAGTGTAAATCTCTGAGCAAAAAACATCCTTGTAAAAAAAACTTTTATTCCAATCCGAATGTTTTTAATCCGATCCAACCCAGACATCCAGTGTAAATCTCTGAGCAAAAAACATCCTTGTAAAAAAAACTTTTATTCCAATCCGAAATTATTTAGTCCGATCCAACCCAGACATACAGTGTAAATCTCTGAGCAAAAAACATCCTTGTAAAAAAAACTTTTATTCCAATCCGAATGTTTTTAATCCGATCCAACCCAGACATCCAGTGTAAATCTCTGAGCAAAAAACATCCTTGTAAAAAAAACTTTTATTCCAATCCGAAATTATTTAGTCCGATCCAACCCAGACATCCAGTGTAAATCTCTGAGCAAAAAACATCCTTTTAAAAAAAACTTTTATTCCAATCCGAAATTATTTAGTCCGATCCAACCCAGACATACAGTGTAAATCTCTGAGCAAAAAACATCCTTGTAAAAAAAACTTTTATTCCAATCCGAATGTTTTTAATCCGATCCAACCCAGACATCCAGTGTAAATCTCTGAGCAAAAAACATCCTTGTAAAAAAAACTTTTATTCCAATCCGAAATTATTTAGTCCGATCCAACCCAGACATCCAGTGTAAATCTCTGAGCAAAAAACATCCTTGTAAAAAAAACTTTTATTCCAATCCGAAATTATTTAGTCCGATCCAACCCAGACATCCAGTGTAAATCTCTGAGCAAAAAACATCCTTGTAAAAAAAACTTTTATTCCAATCCGAAATTATTTAGTCCGATCCAACCCAGACATCCAGTGTAAATCTCTGAGCAAAAAACATCCTTGTAAAAAAAACTTTTATTCCAATCCGAAATTATTTAGTCCGATCCAACCCAGACATACAGTGTAAATCTCTGAGCAAAAAACATCCTTGTAAAAAAAACTTTTATTCCAATCCGAAATTATTTAGTCCGATCCAACCCAGACATCCAGTGTAAATCTCTGAGCAAAAACATCCTTGTAAAAAAAACTTTTATTCCAATCCGAAATTATTTAGTCCGATCCAACCCAGACATCCAGTGTAAATCTCTGAGCAAAAAACATCCTTGTAAAAAAAACTTTTATTCCAATCCGAATGTTTTTAGTCCGATCCAACCCAGACATCCAGTGTAAATCTCTGAGCAAAAAACAACCTTGTAAAAAAAACTTTTATTCCAATGCGAAATTATTTAGTCCGATCCAACCCAGACATCCAGTGTAAATCTCTGAGCAAAAAACATCCTTTTAAAAAAAACTTTTATTCCAATCCGAATGTTTTTAATCCGATCCAACCCAGACATACAGTGTAAATCTCTGAGCAAAAAACATCCTTGTAAAAAAAACTTTTATTCCAATCCGAAATTATTTAGTCCGATCCAACCCAGACATCCAGTGTAAATCTCTGAGCAAAAAACATCCTTGTAAAAAAAACTTTTATTCCAATCCGAAATTATTTAGTCCGATCCAACCCAGACATCCAGTGTAAATCTCTGAGCAAAAAACATCCTTGTAAAAAAAACTTTTATTCCAATCCGAATGTTTTTAGTCCGATCCAACCCAGACATCCAGTGTAAATCTCTGAGCAAAAAACATCCTTGTAAAAAAAACTTTTATTCCAATCCGAAATTATTTAGTCCGATCCAACCCAGACATCCAGTGTAAATCTCTGAGCAAAAAACATCCTTGTAAAAAAAACTTTTATTCCAATCCGAAATTATTTAGTCCGATCCAACCCAGACATCCAGTGTAAATCTCTGAGCAAAAACATCCTTGTAAAAAAAACTTTTATTCCAATCCGAAATTATTTAGTCCGATCCAACCCAGACATCCAGTGTAAATCTCTGAGCAAAAAGCAACCTTGTAAAAAAAACTTTTATTCCAATGCGAAATTATTTAGTCCGATCCAACCCAGACATCCAGTGTAAATCTCTGAGCAAAAAACATCCTTGTAAAAAAAACTTTTATTCCAATCCGAATGTTTTTAGTCCGATCCAACCCAGACATCCAGTGTAAATCTCTGAGCAAAAAACATCCTTGTAAAAAAAACTTTTATTCCAATCCGAAATTATTTAGTCCGATCCAACCCAGACATCCAGTGTAAATCTCTGAGCAAAAAACATCCATGTAAAAAAAACTTTTATTCCAATCCGAATGTTTTTAGTCCGATCCAACCCAGACATACAGTGTAAATCTCTGAGCAAAAAACATCCATGTAAAAAAAACTTTTATTCCAATCCGAAATTATTTAGTCCGATCCAACCCAGACATCCAGTGTAAATCTCTGAGCAAAAAACATCCTTGTAAAAAAAACTTTTATTCCAATCCGAAATTATTTAGTCCGATCCAACCCAGACATCCAGTGTAAATCTCTGAGCAAAAAACAACCTTGTAAAAAAAACTTTTATTCCAATCCGAATGTTTTTAATCCGATCCAACCCAGACATCCAGTGTAAATCTCTGAGCAAAAAACATCCTTGTAAAAAAAACTTTTATTCCAATCCGAAATTATTTAGTCCGATCCAACCCAGACATCCAGTGTAAATCTCTGAGCAAAAAACATCCTTGTAAAAAAAACTTTTATTCCAATGCGAAATTATTTAGTCCGATCCAACCCAGACATCCAGTGTAAATCTCTGAGCAAAAAACATCCATGTAAAAAAAACTTTTATTCCAATCCGAAATTATTTAGTCCGATCCAACCCAGACATACAGTGTAAATCTCTGAGCAAAAAACATCCTTGTAAAAAAAACTTTTATTCCAATGCGAAATTATTTAGTCCGATCCAACCCAGACATCCAGTGTAAATCTCTGAGCAAAAAACATCCTTGTAAAAAAAACTTTTATTCCAATCCGAAATTATTTAGTCCGATCCAACCCAGACATCCAGTGTAAATCTCTGAGCAAAAAACATCCTTGTAAAAAAAACTTTTATTCCAATCCGAATGTTTTTAGTCCGATCCAACCCAGACATCCAGTCTAAATCTCTGAGCAAAAAACATCCTTGTAAAAAAAACTTTTATTCCAATGCGAAATTATTTAGTCCGATCCAACCCAGACATCCAGTGTAAATCTCTGAGCAAAAAATATCCTTGTAAAAAAAACTTTTATTCCAATCCGAAATTATTTAGTCCGATCCAACCCAGACATCCAGTGTAAATCTCTGAGCAAAAAACATCCTTGTAAAAAAAACTTTTATTCCAATCCGAAATTATTTAGTCCGATCCAACCCAGACATCCAGTGTAAATCTCTGAGCAAAAAACATCCTTGTAAAAAAAACTTTTATTCCAATCCGAAATTATTTAGTCCGATCCAACCCAGACATCCAGTGTAAATCTCTGAGCAAAAAACAACCTTGTAAAAAAAACTTTTATTCCAATCCGAAATTATTTAGTCCGATCCAACCCAGACATCCAGTGTAAATCTCTGAGCAAAAAACATCCTTGTAAAAAAAACTTTTATTCCAATCCGAAATTATTTAGTCCGATCCAACCCAGACATCCAGTGTAAATCTCTGAGCAAAAAACATCCTTGTAAAAAAAACTTTTATTCCAATCCGAAATTATTTAGTCCGATCCAACCCAGACATCCAGTGTAAATCTCTGAGCAAAAAACATCCTTGTAAAAAAAACTTTTATTCCAATCCGAAATTATTTAGTCCGATCCAACCCAGACATCCAGTGTAAATCTCTGAGCAAAAAACATCCTTGTAAAAAAAACTTTTATTCCAATCCGAAATTATTTAGTCCGATCCAACCCAGACATCCAGTGTAAATCTCTGAGCAAAAAACATCCTTGTAAAAAAAACTTTTATTCCAATGCGAAATTATTTAGTCCGATCCAACCCAGACATCCAGTGTAAATCTCTGAGCAAAAAACATCCTTGTAAAAAAAACTTTTATTCCAATCCGAAATTATTTAGTCCGATCCAACCCAGACATCCAGTCTAAATCTCTGAGCAAAAAACATCCTTGTAAAAAAAACTTTTATTCCAATCCGAATGTTTTTAGTCCGATCCAACCCAGACATCCAGTGTAAATCTCTGAGCAAAAAACATCCTTGTAAAAAAAACTTTTATTCCAATCCGAAATTATTTAGTCCGATCCAACCCAGACATCCAGTGTAAATCTCTGAGCAAAAAACATCCTTGTAAAAAAAACTTTTATTCCAATCCGAAATTATTTAGTCCGATCCAACCCAGACATCCAGTGTAAATCTCTGAGCAAAAAACATCCTTGTAAAAAAAACTTTTATTCCAATCCGAAATTATTTAGTCCGATCCAACCCAGACATCCAGTGTAAATCTCTGAGCAAAAAACATCCTTGTAAAAAAAACTTTTATTCCAATCCGAAATTATTTAGTCCGATCCAACCCAGACATCCAGTGTAAATCTCTGAGCAAAAAACATCCTTGTAAAAAAAACTTTTATTCCAATCCGAAATTATTTAGTCCGATCCAACCCAGACATCCAGTGTAAATCTCTGAGCAAAAAACATCCTTGTAAAAAAAACTTTTATTCCAATCCGAATGTTTTTAGTCCGATCCAACCCAGACATCCAGTGTAAATCTCTGAGCAAAAAACATCCTTGTAAAAAAAACTTTTATTCCAATCCGAAATTATTTAGTCCGATCCAACCCAGACATCCAGTGTAAATCTCTGAGCAAAAAACATCCTTGTAAAAAAAACTTTTATTCCAATCCGAATGTTTTTAGTCCGATCCAACCCAGACATCCAGTGTAAATCTCTGAGCAAAAAACATCCTTGTAAAAAAAACTTTTATTCCAATCCGAAATTATTTAGTCCGATCCAACCCAGACATCCAGTGTAAATCTCTGAGCAAAAAACATCCTTGTAAAAAAAACTTTTATTCCAATCCGAAATTATTTAGTCCGATCCAACCCAGACATCCAGTGTAAATCTCTGAGCAAAAAACATCCTTGTAAAAAAAACTTTTATTCCAATCCGAATGTTTTTAGTCCGATCCAACCCAGACATCCAGTGTAAATCTCTGAGCAAAAAACATCCTTGTAAAAAAAACTTTTATTCCAATCCGAAATTATTTAGTCCGATCCAACCCAGACATCCAGTGTAAATCTCTGAGCAAAAAACATCCTTGTAAAAAAAACTTTTATTCCAATCCGAAATTATTTAGTCCGATCCAACCCAGACATCCAGTGTAAATCTCTGAGCAAAAAACATCCTTGTAAAAAAAACTTTTATTCCAATCCGAAATTATTTAGTCCGATCCAACCCAGACATCCAGTGTAAATCTCTGAGCAAAAAACATCCTTGTAAAAAAAACTTTTATTCCAATCCGAAATTATTTAGTCCGATCCAACCCAGACATCCAGTGTAAATCTCTGAGCAAAAAACATCCTTGTAAAAAAAACTTTTATTCCAATGCGAAATTATTTAGTCCGATCCAACCCAGACATCCAGTGTAAATCTCTGAGCAAAAAACATCCTTGTAAAAAAAACTTTTATTCCAATCCGAAATTATTTAGTCCGATCCAACCCAGACATCCAGTGTAAATCTCTGAGCAAAAAACATCCTTGTAAAAAAAACTTTTATTCCAATCCGAATGTTTTTATCCGATCCAACCCAGACATCCAGTGTAAATCTCTGAGCAAAAAACATCCTTGTAAAAAAAACTTTTATTCCAATGCGAAATTATTTAGTCCGATCCAACCCAGACATCCAGTGTAAATCTCTGAGCAAAAAACATCCTTGTAAAAAAAACTTTTATTCCAATGCGAAATTATTTAGTCCGATCCAACCCAGACATCCAGTGTAAATCTCTGAGCAAAAAACAACCTTGTAAAAAAAACTTTTATTCCAATCCGAAATTATTTAGTCCGATCCAACCCAGACATCCAGTGTAAATCTCTGAGCAAAAAACATCCTTGTAAAAAAAACTTTTATTCCAATCCGAAATTATTTAGTCCGATCCAACCCAGACATCCAGTGTAAATCTCTGAGCAAAAAACATCCTTGTAAAAAAAACTTTTATTCCAATCCGAATTTTTTAGTCCGATCCAACCCAGACATCCAGTGTAAATCTCTGAGCAAAAAACATCCTTGTAAAAAAAACTTTTATTCCAATCCGAAATTATTTAGTCCGATCCAACCCAGACATCCAGTGTAAATCTCTGAGCAAAAAACATCCTTGTAAAAAAAACTTTTATTCCAATCCGAAATTATTTAGTCCGATCCAACCCAGACATCCAGTGTAAATCTCTGAGCAAAAAACATCCTTGTAAAAAAAACTTTTATTCCAATGCGAAATTATTTAGTCCGATCCAACCCAGACATCCAGTGTAAATCTCTGAGCAAAAAACATCCTTGTAAAAAAAACTTTTATTCCAATCCGAAATTATTTAGTCCGATCCAACCCAGACATCCAGTGTAAATCTCTGAGCAAAAAACATCCTTGTAAAAAAAACTTTTATTCCAATCCGAATGTTTTTAATCCGATCCAACCCAGACATCCAGTGTAAATCTCTGAGCAAAAAACATCCTTGTAAAAAAAACTTTTATTCCAATCCGAAATTATTTAGTCCGATCCAACCCAGACATCCAGTGTAAATCTCTGAGCAAAAAACATCCTTGTAAAAAAAACTTTTATTCCAATCCGAATGTTTTTAGTCCGATCCAACCCAGACATCCAGTGTAAATCTCTGAGCAAAAAACATCCTTGTAAAAAAAACTTTTATTCCAATCCGAAATTATTTAGTCCGATCCAACCCAGACATCCAGTGTAAATCTCTGAGCAAAAAACATCCTTGTAAAAAAAACTTTTATTCCAATCCGAAATTATTTAGTCCGATCCAACCCAGACATCCAGTGTAAATCTCTGAGCAAAAAACATCCTTGTAAAAAAAACTTTTATTCCAATCCGAATGTTTTTAGTCCGATCCAACCCAGACATCCAGTGTAAATCTCTGAGCAAAAAACATCCTTGTAAAAAAAACTTTTATTCCAATCCGAAATTATTTAGTCCGATCCAACCCAGACATCCAGTGTAAATCTCTGAGCAAAAAACATCCTTGTAAAAAAAACTTTTATTCCAATCCGAAATTATTTAGTCCGATCCAACCCAGACATCCAGTGTAAATCTCTGAGCAAAAAACATCCTTGTAAAAAAAACTTTTATTCCAATCCGAAATTATTTAGTCCGATCCAACCCAGACATCCAGTGTAAATCTCTGAGCAAAAAACATCCTTGTAAAAAAAACTTTTATTCCAATCCGAAATTATTTAGTCCGATCCAACCCAGACATCCAGTGTAAATCTCTGAGCAAAAAACATCCTTGTAAAAAAAACTTTTATTCCAATCCGAAATTATTTAGTCCGATCCAACCCAGACATCCAGTGTAAATCTCTGAGCAAAAAACAACCTTGTAAAAAAAACTTTTATTCCAATCCGAAATTATTTAGTCCGATCCAACCCAGACATCCAGTGTAAATCTCTGAGCAAAAAACATCCTTGTAAAAAAAACTTTTATTCCAATGCGAAATTATTTAGTCCGATCCAACCCAGACATCCAGTGTAAATCTCTGAGCAAAAAACATCCTTGTAAAAAAAACTTTTATTCCAATCCGAAATTATTTAGTCCGATCCAACCCAGACATCCAGTGTAAATCTCTGAGCAAAAAACATCCTTGTAAAAAAAACTTTTATTCCAATCCGAAATTATTTAGTCCGATCCAACCCAGACATCCAGTGTAAATCTCTGAGCAAAAAACATCCTTGTAAAAAAAACTTTTATTCCAATCCGATCCAACCCCAAAATTATTTAGTCCGATCCAACCCAGACATCCAGTGTAAATCTCTGAGCAAAAAACATCCTTGTAAAAAAAACTTTTATTCCAATCCGAAATTATTTAGTCCGATCCAACCCAGACATCCAGTGTAAATCTCTGAGCAAAAAACATCCTTGTAAAAAAAACTTTTATTCCAATCCGAAATTATTTAGTCCGATCCAACCCAGACATCCAGTGTAAATCTCTGAGCAAAAAACATCCTTGTAAAAAAAACTTTTATTCCAATCCGAAATTATTTAGTCCGATCCAACCCAGACATCCAGTGTAAATCTCTGAGCAAAAAACATCCTTGTAAAAAAAACTTTTATTCCAATCCGAATTATTTAGTCCGATCCAACCCAGACATCCAGTGTAAATCTCTGAGCAAAAAACATCCTTGTAAAAAAAACTTTTATTCCAATCCGAAATTATTTAGTCCGATCCAACCCAGACATCCAGTGTAAATCTCTGAGCAAAAAACATCCTTGTAAAAAAAACTTTTATTCCAATCCGAATGTTTTTAGTCCGATCCAACCCAGACATCCAGTGTAAATCTCTGAGCAAAAAACATCCTTGTAAAAAAAACTTTTATTCCAATCCGAATGTATTTAGTCCGATCCAACCCAGACATCCAGTGTAAATCTCTGAGCAAAAAACATCCTTGTAAAAAAAACTTTTATTCCAATCCGAAATTATTTAGTCCGATCCAACCCAGACATCCAGTGTAAATCTCTGAGCAAAAAACATCCTTGTAAAAAAAACTTTTATTCCAATCCGAAATTATTTAGTCCGATCCAACCCAGACATCCAGTGTAAATCTCTGAGCAAAAAACATCCTTGTAAAAAAAACTTTTATTCCAATCCGAAATTATTTAGTCCGATCCAACCCAGACATCCAGTGTAAATCTCTGAGCAAAAAACATCCTTGTAAAAAAAACTTTTATTCCAATCCGAAATTATTTAGTCCGATCCAACCCAGACATCCAGTGTAAATCTCTGAGCAAAAAACATCCTTGTAAAAAAAACTTTTATTCCAATCCGAATGTTTTTAGTCCGATCCAACCCAGACATCCAGTGTAAATCTCTGAGCAAAAAACATCCTTGTAAAAAAAACTTTTATTCCAATCCGAAATTATTTAGTCCGATCCAACCCAGACATCCAGTGTAAATCTCTGAGCAAAAAACATCCTTGTAAAAAAAACTTTTATTCCAATCCGAAATTATTTAGTCCGATCCAACCCAGACATCCAGTGTAAATCTCTGAGCAAAAAACATCCTTGTAAAAAAAACTTTTATTCCAATCCGAAATTATTTAGTCCGATCCAACCCAGACATCCAGTGTAAATCTCTGAGCAAAAAACATCCATGTAAAAAAAACTTTTATTCCAATCCGAATGTTTTTAGTCCGATCCAACCCAGACATCCAGTGTAAATCTCTGAGCAAAAACATCCTTGTAAAAAAAACTTTTATTCCAATCCGAAATTATTTAGTCCGATCCAACCCAGACATCCAGTGTAAATCTCTGAGCAAAAAACATCCTTGTAAAAAAAACTTTTATTCCAATCCGAAATTATTTAGTCCGATCCAACCCAGACATCCAGTGTAAATCTCTGAGCAAAAAACATCCTTGTAAAAAAAACTTTTATTCCAATCCGAAATTATTTAGTCCGATCCAACCCAGACATCCAGTGTAAATCTCTGAGCAAAAAACATCCTTGTAAAAAAAACTTTTATTCCAATCCGAAATTATTTAGTCCGATCCAACCCAGACATCCAGTGTAAATCTCTGAGCAAAAAACATCCTTGTAAAAAAAACTTTTATTCCAATCCGAAATTATTTAGTCCGATCCAACCCAGACATCCAGTGTAAATCTCTGAGCAAAAAACATCCTTGTAAAAAAAACTTTTATTCCAATCCGAAATTATTTAGTCCGATCCAACCCAGACATCCAGTGTAAATCTCTGAGCAAAAAACATCCTTGTAAAAAAAACTTTTATTCCAATCCGAAATTATTTAGTCCGATCCAACCCAGACATACAGTGTAAATCTCTGAGCAAAAAACATCCTTGTAAAAAAAACTTTTATTCCAATCCGAAATTATTTAGTCCGATCCAACCCAGACATCCAGTGTAAATCTCTGAGCAAAAAACATCCTTGTAAAAAAAACTTTTATTCCAATCCGAAATTATTTAGTCCGATCCAACCCAGACATCCAGTGTAAATCTCTGAGCAAAAAACATCCTTGTAAAAAAAAAAAAAACCTCTGAGCAAAAAACATGTAAAAAAAACTTTTATTCCAATCCGAAATTATTTAGTCCGATCCAACCCAGACATACAGTGTAAATCTCTGAGCAAAAAACATCCTTGTAAAAAAAACTTTTATTCCAATGCGAAATTATTTAGTCCGATCCAACCCAGACATCCAGTGTAAATCTCTGAGCAAAAAACATCCTTGTAAAAAAAACTTTTATTCCAATCCGAATGTTTTTAGTCCGATCCAACCCAGACATACAGTGTAAATCTCTGAGCAAAAAACATCCTTGTAAAAAAAACTTTTATTCCAATCCGAAATTATTTAGTCCGATCCAACCCAGACATCCAGTGTAAATCTCTGAGCAAAAAACATCCTTGTAAAAAAAACTTTTATTCCAATCCGAAATTATTTAGTCCGATCCAACCCAGACATCCAGTGTAAATCTCTGAGCAAAAAACATCCTTGTAAAAAAAACTTTTATTCCAATCCGAATTTTTTAGTCCGATCCAACCCAGACATCCAGTGTAAATCTCTGAGCAAAAAACATCCTTGTAAAAAAAACTTTTATTCCAATCCGAAATTATTTAGTCCGATCCAACCCAGACATCCAGTGTAAATCTCTGAGCAAAAACATCCTTGTAAAAAAAACTTTTATTCCAATCCGAAATTATTTAGTCCGATCCAACCCAGACATACAGTGTAAATCTCTGAGCAAAAAACATCCTTGTAAAAAAAACTTTTATTCCAATCCGAAATTATTTAGTCCGATCCAACCCAGACATCCAGTGTAAATCTCTGAGCAAAAAACATCCTTGTAAAAAAAACTTTTATTCCAATCCGAAATTATTTAGTCCGATCCAACCCAGACATCCAGTGTAAATCTCTGAGCAAAAAACATCCTTGTAAAAAAAACTTTTATTCCAATCCGAATGTTTTTAGTCCGATCCAACCCAGACATACAGTGTAAATCTCTGAGCAAAAAACATCCTTGTAAAAAAAACTTTTATTCCAATCCGAAATTATTTAGTCCGATCCAACCCAGACATCCAGTGTAAATCTCTGAGCAAAAAACATCCTTGTAAAAAAAACTTTTATTCCAATCCGAAATTATTTAGTCCGATCCAACCCAGACATCCAGTGTAAATCTCTGAGCAAAAAACATCCTTGTAAAAAAAACTTTTATTCCAATCCGAAATTATTTAGTCCGATCCAACCCAGACATCCAGTGTAAATCTCTGAGCAAAAAACATCCTTGTAAAAAAAACTTTTATTCCAATCCGAAATTATTTAGTCCGATCCAACCCAGACATCCAGTGTAAATCTCTGAGCAAAAAACATCCTTGTAAAAAAAACTTTTATTCCAATCCGAATTTTTTAGTCCGATCCAACCCAGACATCCAGTGTAAATCTCTGAGCAAAAAACATCCTTGTAAAAAAAACTTTTATTCCAATGCGAAATTATTTAGTCCGATCCAACCCAGACATCCAGTGTAAATCTCTGAGCAAAAAACATCCTTGTAAAAAAAACTTTTATTCCAATCCGAAATTATTTAGTCCGATCCAACCCAGACATCCAGTGTAAATCTCTGAGCAAAAAACATCCTTGTAAAAAAAACTTTTATTCCAATCCGAAATTATTTAGTCCGATCCAACCCAGACATCCAGTGTAAATCTCTGAGCAAAAAACATCCTTGTAAAAAAAACTTTTATTCCAATCCGAATGTTTTTAGTCCGATCCAACCCAGACATCCAGTGTAAATCTCTGAGCAAAAAACATCCTTGTAAAAAAAACTTTTATTCCAATCCGAAATTATTTAGTCCGATCCAACCCAGACATCCAGTGTAAATCTCTGAGCAAAAAACATCCTTGTAAAAAAAACTTTTATTCCAATCCGAAATTATTTAGTCCGATCCAACCCAGACATCCAGTGTAAATCTCTGAGCAAAAAACATCCTTGTAAAAAAAACTTTTATTCCAATCCGAATGTTTTTAGTCCGATCCAACCCAGACATCCAGTGTAAATCTCTGAGCAAAAAACATCCTTGTAAAAAAAACTTTTATTCCAATCCGAAATTATTTAGTCCGATCCAACCCAGACATCCAGTGTAAATCTCTGAGCAAAAACATCCTTGTAAAAAAAACTTTTATTCCAATCCGAAATTATTTAGTCCGATCCAACCCAGACATACAGTGTAAATCTCTGAGCAAAAAACATCCTTGTAAAAAAAACTTTTATTCCAATCCGAAATTATTTAGTCCGATCCAACCCAGACATCCAGTGTAAATCTCTGAGCAAAAACATCCTTGTAAAAAAAACTTTTATTCCAATCCGAAATTATTTAGTCCGATCCAACCCAGACATCCAGTGTAAATCTCTGAGCAAAAAACATCCTTGTAAAAAAAACTTTTATTCCAATCCGAATGTTTTTAGTCCGATCCAACCCAGACATACAGTGTAAATCTCTGAGCAAAAAACATCCTTGTAAAAAAAACTTTTATTCCAATGCGAAATTATTTAGTCCGATCCAACCCAGACATCCAGTGTAAATCTCTGAGCAAAAAACATCCTTGTAAAAAAAACTTTTATTCCAATCCGAAATTATTTAGTCCGATCCAACCCAGACATACAGTGTAAATCTCTGAGCAAAAAACATCCTTGTAAAAAAAACTTTTATTCCAATCCGAAATTATTTAGTCCGATCCAACCCAGACATCCAGTGTAAATCTCTGAGCAAAAAACATCCTTGTAAAAAAAACTTTTATTCCAATCCGAAATTATTTAGTCCGATCCAACCCAGACATCCAGTGTAAATCTCTGAGCAAAAAACATCCTTGTAAAAAAAACTTTTATTCCAATCCGAATGTTTTTAGTCCGATCCAACCC
>CAMPDV010006863.1:0-23448 GCA_946699065.1 Loxodes magnus
AAAAAGTACTGATATAAATATAAAAATTGAATGGATGAGGATAATAAAAAGTCTAAAACTGATATGAAAGAGGATAAACGAGGACGAACGGGTGACTTTTCTGTATGAGTAATAGGATCTGATTAGGTGATAGAAGGTGATTAAAGTAAAGCAAAAAAGATTATTGTATAAACGAGCAACTTGCATGCAATAAATAATATAATATGATATAAAATAATATAAAAAATAAGTTAAATAAGCAATATAAAGAGTGAAATATAAAAAATAAAGAGCAATGGAAAAAAGATTAAAATATAAGTCATAATTTGTATATAAAAAAAGCATTGAAAAAGAAACTGAGTCTCGTAAATATAATAAATATGACTGAAAAAAGACAAAAAAGAATATAAATATAGTTCCCGCGTCTAATAGATAAGACTTGTCATAAAAACATAGCCAAATAAACCGCATAGACAAAATGGGACCCCCGCGTCTAATATATATGAATTGCTATAAAATTGACATAAAAAAGCTGCGAATAAAAGTAATGCGACTGGAATAAAATAAAATATCGCAAATAAATTGACAACAAAAGATAATGAAATAAAAATAATGGTACTCCCGCGTCTAATAAACGAAAACACAATAAAATTAAAATATTAAATGGAATAATAAAGAAAGTAAAAGAATAAATGTGCAAAATTAGTAATAAAAACAAAATAAAAATAATAAATAATTTTAGAGGACTGATAAAACAGCAATAAAAATGATATGTTAAAATTAGAGTATAAAAGTGCTTGCTAAATGAAAAAGAAGAATAAAAACGTTAATAAATGTGACCTGCGTAATATGTATATAAATTGACAACATGAAAATGAAGAATATAGTAAATATTGATTAAAAGATACGAAAAACAGCAGATAAATGTAAAAAAATGATAAAAAGTACTGATATAAATATAAAAATTGAATGGATGAGGATAATAAAAAGTCTAAAACTGATATGAAAGAGGATAAACGAGGACGAACGGGTGACTTTTCTGTATGAGTAATAGGATCTGATTAGGTGATAGAAGTTGATTAAAGTAAAGCAAAAAAGATTATTGTATAAACGAGCAACTTGCATGCAATAAATAATATAATATGATATAAAATAATATAAAAAATAAGTTAAATAAGCAATATAAAGAGTGAAATATAAAAAATAAAGAGCAATGGAAAAAAGATTAAAATATAAGTCATAATTTGTATATAAAAAAGCATTGAAAAAGAAACTGAGTCTCGTAAATATAATAAATATGACTGAAAAAAGACAAAAAAGAATATAAATATAGTTCCCGCGTCTAATAGATAAGACTTGTCATAAAAACATAGCCAAATAAACCGCATAGACAAAATGGGACCCCCGCGTCTAATATATATGAATTGCTATAAAATTGACATAAAAAAGCTGCGAATAAAAGTAATGCGACTGGAATAAAATAAAATATCGCAAATAAATTGACAACAAAAGATAATGAAATAAAAATAATGGTACTCCCCGCGTCTAATAAACGAAAACACAATAAAATTAAAATATTAAATGGAATAATAAAGAAAGTAAAAGAATAAATGTGCAAAATTAGTAATAAAAACAAAATAAAAATAATAAATAATTTTAGAGGACTGATAAAACAGCAATAAAAATGATATGTTAAAATTAGAGTATAAAAGTGCTTGCTAAATGAAAAAGAAGAATAAAAACGTTAATAAATGTGACCTGCGTAATATGTATATAAATTGACAACATGAAAATGAAGAATATAGTAAATATTGATTAAAAGATACGAAAAACAGCAGATAAATGTAAAAAAATGATAAAAAGTACTGATATAAATATAAAAATTGAATGGATGAGGATAATAAAAAGTCTAAAACTGATATGAAAGAGGATAAACGAGGACGAACGGGTGACTTTTCTGTATGAGTAATAGGATCTGATTAGGTGATAGAAGTTGATTAAAGTAAAGCAAAAAAGATTATTGTATAAACGAGCAACTTGCATGCAATAAATAATATAATATGATATAAAATAATATAAAAAATAAGTTAAATAAGCAATATAAAGAGTGAAATATAAAAAATAAAGAGCAATGGAAAAAAGATTAAAATATAAGTCATAATTTGTATATAAAAAAGCATTGAAAAAGAAACTGAGTCTCGTAAATATAATAAATATGACTGAAAAAAGACAAAAAAGAATATAAATATAGTTCCCGCGTCTAATAGATAAGACTTGTCATAAAAACATAGCCAAATAAACCGCATAGACAAAATGGGACCCCCGCGTCTAATATATATGAATTGCTATAAAATTGACATAAAAAAGCTGCGAATAAAAGTAATGCGACTGGAATAAAATAAAATATCGCAAATAAATTGACAACAAAAGATAATGAAATAAAAATAATGGTACTCCCGCGTCTAATAAACGAAAACACAATAAAATTAAAATATTAAATGGAATAATAAAGAAAGTAAAAGAATAAATGTGCAAAATTAGTAATAAAAACAAAATAAAAATAATAAATAATTTTAGAGGACTGATAAAACAGCAATAAAAATGATATGTTAAAATTAGAGTATAAAGTGCTTGCTAAATGAAAAAGAAGAATAAAAACGTTAATAAATGTGACCTGCGTAATATGTATATAAATTGACAACATGAAAATGAAGAATATAGTAAATATTGATTAAAAGATACGAAAAACAGCAGATAAATGTAAAAAAATGATAAAAAGTACTGATATAAATATAAAAATTGAATGGATGAGGATAATAAAAAGTCTAAAACTGATATGAAAGAGGATAAACGAGGACGAACGGGTGACTTTTCTGTATGAGTAATAGGATCTGATTAGGTGATAGAAGTTGATTAAAGTAAAGCAAAAAAGATTATTGTATAAACGAGCAACTTGCATGCAATAAATAATATAATATGATATAAAATAATATAAAAAATAAGTTAAATAAGCAATATAAAGAGTGAAATATAAAAAATAAAGAGCAATGGAAAAAAGATTAAAATATAAGTCATAATTTGTATATAAAAAAGCATTGAAAAAGAAACTGAGTCTCGTAAATATAATAAATATGACTGAAAAAAGACAAAAAAGAATATAAATATAGTTCCCGCGTCTAATAGATAAGACTTGTCATAAAAACATAGCCAAATAAACCGCATAGACAAAATGGGACCCCCGCGTCTAATATATATGAATTGCTATAAAATTGACATAAAAAAGCTGCGAATAAAAGTAATGCGACTGGAATAAAATAAAATATCGCAAATAAATTGACAACAAAAGATAATGAAATAAAAATAATGGTACTCCCGCGTCTAATAAACGAAAACACAATAAAATTAAAATATTAAATGGAATAATAAAGAAAGTAAAAGAATAAATGTGCAAAATTAGTAATAAAAACAAAATAAAAATAATAAATAATTTTAGAGGACTGATAAAACAGCAATAAAAATGATATGTTAAAATTAGAGTATAAAAGTGCTTGCTAAATGAAAAAGAAGAATAAAAACGTTAATAAATGTGACCTGCGTAATATGTATATAAATTGACAACATGAAAATGAAGAATATAGTAAATATTGATTAAAAGATACGAAAAACAGCAGATAAATGTAAAAAAATGATAAAAAGTACTGATATAAATATAAAAATTGAATGGATGAGGATAATAAAAAGTCTAAAACTGATATGAAAGAGGATAAACGAGGACGAACGGGTGACTTTTCTGTATGAGTAATAGGATCTGATTAGGTGATAGAAGTTGATTAAAGTAAAGCAAAAAAGATTATTGTATAAACGAGCAACTTGCATGCAATAAATAATATAATATGATATAAAATAATATAAAAAATAAGTTAAATAAGCAATATAAAGAGTGAAATATAAAAAATAAAGAGCAATGGAAAAAAGATTAAAATATAAGTCATAATTTGTATATAAAAAAGCATTGAAAAAGAAACTGAGTCTCGTAAATATAATAAATATGACTGAAAAAAGACAAAAAAGAATATAAATATAGTTCCCGCGTCTAATAGATAAGACTTGTCATAAAAACATAGCCAAATAAACCGCATAGACAAAATGGGACCCCCGCGTCTAATATATATGAATTGCTATAAAATTGACATAAAAAAGCTGCGAATAAAAGTAATGCGACTGGAATAAAATAAAATATCGCAAATAAATTGACAACAAAAGATAATGAAATAAAATAATGGTACTCCCGCGTCTAATAAACGAAAACACAATAAAATTAAAATATTAAATGGAATAATAAAGAAAGTAAAAGAATAAATGTGCAAAATTAGTAATAAAAACAAAATAAAAATAATAAATAATTTTAGAGGACTGATAAAACAGCAATAAAAATGATATGTTAAAATTAGAGTATAAAAGTGCTTGCTAAATGAAAAAGAAGAATAAAAACGTTAATAAATGTGACCTGCGTAATATGTATATAAATTGACAACATGAAAATGAAGAATATAGTAAATATTGATTAAAAGATACGAAAAACAGCAGATAAATGTAAAAAAATGATAAAAAGTACTGATATAAATATAAAAATTGAATGGATGAGGATAATAAAAAGTCTAAAACTGATATGAAAGAGGATAAACGAGGACGAACGGGTGACTTTTCTGTATGAGTAATAGGATCTGATTAGGTGATAGAAGTTGATTAAAGTAAAGCAAAAAAGATTATTGTATAAACGAGCAACTTGCATGCAATAAATAATATAATATGATATAAAATAATATAAAAAATAAGTTAAATAAGCAATATAAAGAGTGAAATATAAAAAATAAAGAGCAATGGAAAAAAGATTAAAATATAAGTCATAATTTGTATATAAAAAAGCATTGAAAAAGAAACTGAGTCTCGTAAATATAATAAATATGACTGAAAAAAGACAAAAAAGAATATAAATATAGTTCCCGCGTCTAATAGATAAGACTTGTCATAAAAACATAGCCAAATAAACCGCATAGACAAAATGGGACCCCCGCGTCTAATATATATGAATTGCTATAAAATTGACATAAAAAAGCTGCGAATAAAAGTAATGCGACTGGAATAAAATAAAATATCGCAAATAAATTGACAACAAAAGATAATGAAATAAAAATAATGGTACTCCCGCGTCTAATAAACGAAAACACAATAAAATTAAAATATTAAATGGAATAATAAAGAAAGTAAAAGAATAAATGTGCAAAATTAGTAATAAAAACAAAATAAAAATAATAAATAATTTTAGAGGACTGATAAAACAGCAATAAAAATGATATGTTAAAATTAGAGTATAAAAGTGCTTGCTAAATGAAAAAGAAGAATAAAAACGTTAATAAATGTGACCTGCGTAATATGTATATAAATTGACAACATGAAAATGAAGAATATAGTAAATATTGATTAAAAGATACGAAAAACAGCAGATAAATGTAAAAAAATGATAAAAAGTACTGATATAAATATAAAAATTGAATGGATGAGGATAATAAAAAGTCTAAAACTGATATGAAAGAGGATAAACGAGGACGAACGGGTGACTTTTCTGTATGAGTAATAGGATCTGATTAGGTGATAGAAGTTGATTAAAGTAAAGCAAAAAAGATTATTGTATAAACGAGCAACTTGCATGCAATAAATAATATAATATGATATAAAATAATATAAAAAATAAGTTAAATAAGCAATATAAAGAGTGAAATATAAAAAATAAAGAGCAATGGAAAAAAGATTAAAATATAAGTCATAATTTGTATATAAAAAAGCATTGAAAAAGAAACTGAGTCTCGTAAATATAATAAATATGACTGAAAAAAGACAAAAAAGAATATAAATATAGTTCCCGCGTCTAATAGATAAGACTTGTCATAAAAACATAGCCAAATAAACCGCATAGACAAAATGGGACCCCCGCGTCTAATATATATGAATTGCTATAAAATTGACATAAAAAAGCTGCGAATAAAAGTAATGCGACTGGAATAAAATAAAATATCGCAAATAAATTGACAACAAAAGATAATGAAATAAAAATAATGGTACTCCCGCGTCTAATAAACGAAAACACAATAAAATTAAAATATTAAATGGAATAATAAAGAAAGTAAAAGAATAAATGTGCAAAATTAGTAATAAAAACAAAATAAAAATAATAAATAATTTTAGAGGACTGATAAAACAGCAATAAAAATGATATGTTAAAATTAGAGTATAAAAGTGCTTGCTAAATGAAAAAGAAGAATAAAAACGTTAATAAATGTGACCTGCGTAATATGTATATAAATTGACAACATGAAAATGAAGAATATAGTAAATATTGATTAAAAGATACGAAAAACAGCAGATAAATGTAAAAAAATGATAAAAAGTACTGATATAAATATAAAAATTGAATGGATGAGGATAATAAAAAGTCTAAAACTGATATGAAAGAGGATAAACGAGGACGAACGGGTGACTTTTCTGTATGAGTAATAGGATCTGATTAGGTGATAGAAGTTGATTAAAGTAAAGCAAAAAAGATTATTGTATAAACGAGCAACTTGCATGCAATAAATAATATAATATGATATAAAATAATATAAAAAATAAGTTAAATAAGCAATATAAAGAGTGAAATATAAAAAATAAAGAGCAATGGAAAAAAGATTAAAATATAAGTCATAATTTGTATATAAAAAAGCATTGAAAAAGAAACTGAGTCTCGTAAATATAATAAATATGACTGAAAAAAGACAAAAAAGAATATAAATATAGTTCCCGCGTCTAATAGATAAGACTTGTCATAAAAACATAGCCAAATAAACCGCATAGACAAAATGGGACCCCCGCGTCTAATATATATGAATTGCTATAAAATTGACATAAAAAAGCTGCGAATAAAAGTAATGCGACTGGAATAAAATAAAATATCGCAAATAAATTGACAACAAAAGATAATGAAATAAAAATAATGGTACTCCCGCGTCTAATAAACGAAAACACAATAAAATTAAAATATTAAATGGAATAATAAAGAAAGTAAAAGAATAAATGTGCAAAATTAGTAATAAAAACAAAATAAAAATAATAAATAATTTTAGAGGACTGATAAAACAGCAATAAAAATGATATGTTAAAATTAGAGTATAAAAGTGCTTGCTAAATGAAAAAGAAGAATAAAAACGTTAATAAATGTGACCTGCGTAATATGTATATAAATTGACAACATGAAAATGAAGAATATAGTAAATATTGATTAAAAGATACGAAAAACAGCAGATAAATGTAAAAAAATGATAAAAAGTACTGATATAAATATAAAAATTGAATGGATGAGGATAATAAAAAGTCTAAAACTGATATGAAAGAGGATAAACGAGGACGAACGGGTGACTTTTCTGTATGAGTAATAGGATCTGATTAGGTGATAGAAGTTGATTAAAGTAAAGCAAAAAAGATTATTGTATAAACGAGCAACTTGCATGCAATAAATAATATAATATGATATAAAATAATATAAAAAATAAGTTAAATAAGCAATATAAAGAGTGAAATATAAAAAATAAAGAGCAATGGAAAAAAGATTAAAATATAAGTCATAATTTGTATATAAAAAAGCATTGAAAAAGAAACTGAGTCTCGTAAATATAATAAATATGACTGAAAAAAGACAAAAAAGAATATAAATATAGTTCCCGCGTCTAATAGATAAGACTTGTCATAAAAACATAGCCAAATAAACCGCATAGACAAAATGGGACCCCCGCGTCTAATATATATGAATTGCTATAAAATTGACATAAAAAAGCTGCGAATAAAAGTAATGCGACTGGAATAAAATAAAATATCGCAAATAAATTGACAACAAAAGATAATGAAATAAAAATAATGGTACTCCCGCGTCTAATAAACGAAAACACAATAAAATTAAAATATTAAATGGAATAATAAAGAAAGTAAAAGAATAAATGTGCAAAATTAGTAATAAAAACAAAATAAAAATAATAAATAATTTTAGAGGACTGATAAAACAGCAATAAAAATGATATGTTAAAATTAGAGTATAAAAGTGCTTGCTAAATGAAAAAGAAGAATAAAAACGTTAATAAATGTGACCTGCGTAATATGTATATAAATTGACAACATGAAAATGAAGAATATAGTAAATATTGATTAAAAGATACGAAAAACAGCAGATAAATGTAAAAAAATGATAAAAAGTACTGATATAAATATAAAAATTGAATGGATGAGGATAATAAAAAGTCTAAAACTGATATGAAAGAGGATAAACGAGGACGAACGGGTGACTTTTCTGTATGAGTAATAGGATCTGATTAGGTGATAGAAGTTGATTAAAGTAAAGCAAAAAAGATTATTGTATAAACGAGCAACTTGCATGCAATAAATAATATAATATGATATAAAATAATATAAAAAATAAGTTAAATAAGCAATATAAAGAGTGAAATATAAAAAATAAAGAGCAATGGAAAAAAGATTAAAATATAAGTCATAATTTGTATATAAAAAAGCATTGAAAAAGAAACTGAGTCTCGTAAATATAATAAATATGACTGAAAAAAGACAAAAAAGAATATAAATATAGTTCCCGCGTCTAATAGATAAGACTTGTCATAAAAAACATAGCCAAATAAACCGCATAGACAAAATGGGACCCCCGCGTCTAATATATATGAATTGCTATAAAATTGACATAAAAAAGCTGCGAATAAAAGTAATGCGACTGGAATAAAATAAAATATCGCAAATAAATTGACAACAAAAGATAATGAAATAAAAATAATGGTACTCCCGCGTCTAATAAACGAAAACACAATAAAATTAAAATATTAAATGGAATAATAAAGAAAGTAAAAGAATAAATGTGCAAAATTAGTAATAAAAACAAAATAAAAATAATAAATAATTTTAGAGGACTGATAAAACAGCAATAAAAATGATATGTTAAAATTAGAGTATAAAAGTGCTTGCTAAATGAAAAAGAAGAATAAAAACGTTAATAAATGTGACCTGCGTAATATGTATATAAATTGACAACATGAAAATGAAGAATATAGTAAATATTGATTAAAAGATACGAAAAACAGCAGATAAATGTAAAAAAATGATAAAAAGTACTGATATAAATATAAAAATTGAATGGATGAGGATAATAAAAAGTCTAAAACTGATATGAAAGAGGATAAACGAGGACGAACGGGTGACTTTTCTGTATGAGTAATAGGATCTGATTAGGTGATAGAAGTTGATTAAAGTAAAGCAAAAAAGATTATTGTATAAACGAGCAACTTGCATGCAATAAATAATATAATATGATATAAAATAATATAAAAAATAAGTTAAATAAGCAATATAAAGAGTGAAATATAAAAAATAAAGAGCAATGGAAAAAAGATTAAAATATAAGTCATAATTTGTATATAAAAAAAGCATTGAAAAAGAAACTGAGTCTCGTAAATATAATAAATATGACTGAAAAAAGACAAAAAAGAATATAAATATAGTTCCCGCGTCTAATAGATAAGACTTGTCATAAAAACATAGCCAAATAAACCGCATAGACAAAATGGGACCCCCGCGTCTAATATATATGAATTGCTATAAAATTGACATAAAAAAGCTGCGAATAAAAGTAATGCGACTGGAATAAAATAAAATATCGCAAATAAATTGACAACAAAAGATAATGAAATAAAAATAATGGTACTCCCGCGTCTAATAAACGAAAACACAATAAAATTAAAATATTAAATGGAATAATAAGAAAGTAAAAGAATAAATGTGCAAAATTAGTAATAAAAACAAAATAAAAATAATAAATAATTTTAGAGGACTGATAAAACAGCAATAAAAATGATATGTTAAAATTAGAGTATAAAAGTGCTTGCTAAATGAAAAAGAAGAATAAAAACGTTAATAAATGTGACCTGCGTAATATGTATATAAATTGACAACATGAAAATGAAGAATATAGTAAATATTGATTAAAAGATACGAAAAACAGCAGATAAATGTAAAAAAATGATAAAAAGTACTGATATAAATATAAAAATTGAATGGATGAGGATAATAAAAAGTCTAAAACTGATATGAAAGAGGATAAACGAGGACGAACGGGTGACTTTTCTGTATGAGTAATAGGATCTGATTAGGTGATAGAAGTTGATTAAAGTAAAGCAAAAAAGATTATTGTATAAACGAGCAACTTGCATGCAATAAATAATATAATATGATATAAAATAATATAAAAAATAAGTTAAATAAGCAATATAAAGAGTGAAATATAAAAAATAAAGAGCAATGGAAAAAAGATTAAAATATAAGTCATAATTTGTATATAAAAAAGCATTGAAAAAGAAACTGAGTCTCGTAAATATAATAAATATGACTGAAAAAAGACAAAAAAGAATATAAATATAGTTCCCGCGTCTAATAGATAAGACTTGTCATAAAAACATAGCCAAATAAACCGCATAGACAAAATGGGACCCCCGCGTCTAATATATATGAATTGCTATAAAATTGACATAAAAAAGCTGCGAATAAAAGTAATGCGACTGGAATAAAATAAAATATCGCAAATAAATTGACAACAAAAGATAATGAAATAAAAATAATGGTACTCCCGCGTCTAATAAACGAAAACACAATAAAATTAAAATATTAAATGGAATAATAAAGAAAGTAAAAGAATAAATGTGCAAAATTAGTAATAAAAACAAAATAAAAATAATAAATAATTTTAGAGGACTGATAAAACAGCAATAAAAATGATATGTTAAAATTAGAGTATAAAAGTGCTTGCTAAATGAAAAAGAAGAATAAAAACGTTAATAAATGTGACCTGCGTAATATGTATATAAATTGACAACATGAAAATGAAGAATATAGTAAATATTGATTAAAAGATACGAAAAACAGCAGATAAATGTAAAAAAAATGATAAAAAGTACTGATATAAATATAAAAATTGAATGGATGAGGATAATAAAAAGTCTAAAACTGATATGAAAGAGGATAAACGAGGACGAACGGGTGACTTTTCTGTATGAGTAATAGGATCTGATTAGGTGATAGAAGTTGATTAAAGTAAAGCAAAAAAGATTATTGTATAAACGAGCAACTTGCATGCAATAAATAATATAATATGATATAAAATAATATAAAAAATAAGTTAAATAAGCAATATAAAGAGTGAAATATAAAAAATAAAGAGCAATGGAAAAAAGATTAAAATATAAGTCATAATTTGTATATAAAAAAGCATTGAAAAAGAAACTGAGTCTCGTAAATATAATAAATATGACTGAAAAAAGACAAAAAAGAATATAAATATAGTTCCCGCGTCTAATAGATAAGACTTGTCATAAAAACATAGCCAAATAAACCGCATAGACAAAATGGGACCCCCGCGTCTAATATATATGAATTGCTATAAAATTGACATAAAAAAGCTGCGAATAAAAGTAATGCGACTGGAATAAAATAAAATATCGCAAATAAATTGACAACAAAAGATAATGAAATAAAAATAATGGTACTCCCGCGTCTAATAAACGAAAACACAATAAAATTAAAATATTAAATGGAATAATAAAGAAAGTAAAAGAATAAATGTGCAAAATTAGTAATAAAAACAAAATAAAAATAATAAATAATTTTAGAGGACTGATAAAACAGCAATAAAAATGATATGTTAAAATTAGAGTATAAAAGTGCTTGCTAAATGAAAAAGAAGAATAAAAACGTTAATAAATGTGACCTGCGTAATATGTATATAAATTGACAACATGAAAATGAAGAATATAGTAAATATTGATTAAAAGATACGAAAAACAGCAGATAAATGTAAAAAAATGATAAAAAGTACTGATATAAATATAAAAATTGAATGGATGAGGATAATAAAAAGTCTAAAACTGATATGAAAGAGGATAAACGAGGACGAACGGGTGACTTTTCTGTATGAGTAATAGGATCTGATTAGGTGATAGAAGTTGATTAAAGTAAAGCAAAAAAGATTATTGTATAAACGAGCAACTTGCATGCAATAAATAATATAATATGATATAAAATAATATAAAAAATAAGTTAAATAAGCAATATAAAGAGTGAAATATAAAAAATAAAGAGCAATGGAAAAAAGATTAAAATATAAGTCATAATTTGTATATAAAAAAGCATTGAAAAAGAAACTGAGTCTCGTAAATATAATAAATATGACTGAAAAAAGACAAAAAAGAATATAAATATAGTTCCCGCGTCTAATAGATAAGACTTGTCATAAAAACATAGCCAAATAAACCGCATAGACAAAATGGGACCCCCGCGTCTAATATATATGAATTGCTATAAAATTGACATAAAAAAGCTGCGAATAAAAGTAATGCGACTGGAATAAAATAAAATATCGCAAATAAATTGACAACAAAAGATAATGAAATAAAAATAATGGTACTCCCGCGTCTAATAAACGAAAACACAATAAAATTAAAATATTAAATGGAATAATAAAGAAAGTAAAAGAATAAATGTGCAAAATTAGTAATAAAAACAAAATAAAAATAATAAATAATTTTAGAGGACTGATAAAACAGCAATAAAAATGATATGTTAAAATTAGAGTATAAAAGTGCTTGCTAAATGAAAAAGAAGAATAAAAACGTTAATAAATGTGACCTGCGTAATATGTATATAAATTGACAACATGAAAATGAAGAATATAGTAAATATTGATTAAAAGATACGAAAAACAGCAGATAAATGTAAAAAAATGATAAAAAGTACTGATATAAATATAAAAATTGAATGGATGAGGATAATAAAAAGTCTAAAACTGATATGAAAGAGGATAAACGAGGACGAACGGGTGACTTTTCTGTATGAGTAATAGGATCTGATTAGGTGATAGAAGTTGATTAAAGTAAAGCAAAAAAGATTATTGTATAAACGAGCAACTTGCATGCAATAAATAATATAATATGATATAAAATAATATAAAAAATAAGTTAAATAAGCAATATAAAGAGTGAAATATAAAAAATAAAGAGCAATGGAAAAAAGATTAAAATATAAGTCATAATTTGTATATAAAAAAGCATTGAAAAAGAAACTGAGTCTCGTAAATATAATAAATATGACTGAAAAAAGACAAAAAAGAATATAAATATAGTTCCCGCGTCTAATAGATAAGACTTGTCATAAAAACATAGCCAAATAAACCGCATAGACAAAATGGGACCCCCGCGTCTAATATATATGAATTGCTATAAAATTGACATAAAAAAGCTGCGAATAAAAGTAATGCGACTGGAATAAAATAAAATATCGCAAATAAATTGACAACAAAAGATAATGAAATAAAAATAATGGTACTCCCGCGTCTAATAAACGAAAACACAATAAAATTAAAATATTAAATGGAATAATAAAGAAAGTAAAAGAATAAATGTGCAAAATTAGTAATAAAAACAAAATAAAAATAATAAATAATTTTAGAGGACTGATAAAACAGCAATAAAAATGATATGTTAAAATTAGAGTATAAAAGTGCTTGCTAAATGAAAAAGAAGAATAAAAACGTTAATAAATGTGACCTGCGTAATATGTATATAAATTGACAACATGAAAATGAAGAATATAGTAAATATTGATTAAAAGATACGAAAAACAGCAGATAAATGTAAAAAAAATGATAAAAAGTACTGATATAAATATAAAAATTGAATGGATGAGGATAATAAAAAGTCTAAAACTGATATGAAAGAGGATAAACGAGGACGAACGGGTGACTTTTCTGTATGAGTAATAGGATCTGATTAGGTGATAGAAGTTGATTAAAGTAAAGCAAAAAAGATTATTGTATAAACGAGCAACTTGCATGCAATAAATAATATAATATGATATAAAATAATATAAAAAATAAGTTAAATAAGCAATATAAAGAGTGAAATATAAAAAATAAAGAGCAATGGAAAAAAGATTAAAATATAAGTCATAATTTGTATATAAAAAAGCATTGAAAAAGAAACTGAGTCTCGTAAATATAATAAATATGACTGAAAAAAGACAAAAAAGAATATAAATATAGTTCCCGCGTCTAATAGATAAGACTTGTCATAAAAACATAGCCAAATAAACCGCATAGACAAAATGGGACCCCCGCGTCTAATATATATGAATTGCTATAAAATTGACATAAAAAAGCTGCGAATAAAAGTAATGCGACTGGAATAAAATAAAATATCGCAAATAAATTGACAACAAAAGATAATGAAATAAAAATAATGGTACTCCCGCGTCTAATAAACGAAAACACAATAAAATTAAAATATTAAATGGAATAATAAAGAAAGTAAAAGAATAAATGTGCAAAATTAGTAATAAAAACAAAATAAAAATAATAAATAATTTTAGAGGACTGATAAAACAGCAATAAAAATGATATGTTAAAATTAGAGTATAAAAGTGCTTGCTAAATGAAAAAGAAGAATAAAAACGTTAATAAATGTGACCTGCGTAATATGTATATAAATTGACAACATGAAAATGAAGAATATAGTAAATATTGATTAAAAGATACGAAAAACAGCAGATAAATGTAAAAAAATGATAAAAAGTACTGATATAAATATAAAAATTGAATGGATGAGGATAATAAAAAGTCTAAAACTGATATGAAAGAGGATAAACGAGGACGAACGGGTGACTTTTCTGTATGAGTAATAGGATCTGATTAGGTGATAGAAGTTGATTAAAGTAAAGCAAAAAAGATTATTGTATAAACGAGCAACTTGCATGCAATAAATAATATAATATGATATAAAATAATATAAAAAATAAGTTAAATAAGCAATATAAAGAGTGAAATATAAAAAATAAAGAGCAATGGAAAAAAGATTAAAATATAAGTCATAATTTGTATATAAAAAAGCATTGAAAAAGAAACTGAGTCTCGTAAATATAATAAATATGACTGAAAAAAGACAAAAAAGAATATAAATATAGTTCCCGCGTCTAATAGATAAGACTTGTCATAAAAACATAGCCAAATAAACCGCATAGACAAAATGGGACCCCCGCGTCTAATATATATGAATTGCTATAAAATTGACATAAAAAAGCTGCGAATAAAAGTAATGCGACTGGAATAAAATAAAATATCGCAAATAAATTGACAACAAAAGATAATGAAATAAAAATAATGGTACTCCCCGCGTCTAATAAACGAAAACACAATAAAATTAAAATATTAAATGGAATAATAAAGAAAGTAAAAGAATAAATGTGCAAAATTAGTAATAAAAACAAAATAAAAATAATAAATAATTTTAGAGGACTGATAAAACAGCAATAAAAATGATATGTTAAAATTAGAGTATAAAAGTGCTTGCTAAATGAAAAAGAAGAATAAAAACGTTAATAAATGTGACCTGCGTAATATGTATATAAATTGACAACATGAAAATGAAGAATATAGTAAATATTGATTAAAAGATACGAAAAACAGCAGATAAATGTAAAAAAAATGATAAAAAGTACTGATATAAATATAAAAATTGAATGGATGAGGATAATAAAAAGTCTAAAACTGATATGAAAGAGGATAAACGAGGACGAACGGGTGACTTTTCTGTATGAGTAATAGGATCTGATTAGGTGATAGAAGTTGATTAAAGTAAAGCAAAAAAGATTATTGTATAAACGAGCAACTTGCATGCAATAAATAATATAATATGATATAAAATAATATAAAAAATAAGTTAAATAAGCAATATAAAGAGTGAAATATAAAAAATAAAGAGCAATGGAAAAAAGATTAAAATATAAGTCATAATTTGTATATAAAAAAGCATTGAAAAAGAAACTGAGTCTCGTAAATATAATAAATATGACTGAAAAAAGACAAAAAAGAATATAAATATAGTTCCCGCGTCTAATAGATAAGACTTGTCATAAAAACATAGCCAAATAAACCGCATAGACAAAATGGGACCCCCGCGTCTAATATATATGAATTGCTATAAAATTGACATAAAAAAGCTGCGAATAAAAGTAATGCGACTGGAATAAAATAAAATATCGCAAATAAATTGACAACAAAAGATAATGAAATAAAAATAATGGTACTCCCGCGTCTAATAAACGAAAACACAATAAAATTAAAATATTAAATGGAATAATAAAGAAAGTAAAAGAATAAATGTGCAAAATTAGTAATAAAAACAAAATAAAAATAATAAATAATTTTAGAGGACTGATAAAACAGCAATAAAAATGATATGTTAAAATTAGAGTATAAAAGTGCTTGCTAAATGAAAAAGAAGAATAAAAACGTTAATAAATGTGACCTGCGTAATATGTATATAAATTGACAACATGAAAATGAAGAATATAGTAAATATTGATTAAAAGATACGAAAAACAGCAGATAAATGTAAAAAAATGATAAAAAGTACTGATATAAATATAAAAATTGAATGGATGAGGATAATAAAAAGTCTAAAACTGATATGAAAGAGGATAAACGAGGACGAACGGGTGACTTTTCTGTATGAGTAATAGGATCTGATTAGGTGATAGAAGTTGATTAAAGTAAAGCAAAAAAGATTATTGTATAAACGAGCAACTTGCATGCAATAAATAATATAATATGATATAAAATAATATAAAAAATAAGTTAAATAAGCAATATAAAGAGTGAAATATAAAAAATAAAGAGCAATGGAAAAAAGATTAAAATATAAGTCATAATTTGTATATAAAAAAGCATTGAAAAAGAAACTGAGTCTCGTAAATATAATAAATATGACTGAAAAAAGACAAAAAAGAATATAAATATAGTTCCCGCGTCTAATAGATAAGACTTGTCATAAAAACATAGCCAAATAAACCGCATAGACAAAATGGGACCCCCGCGTCTAATATATATGAATTGCTATAAAATTGACATAAAAAAGCTGCGAATAAAAGTAATGCGACTGGAATAAAATAAAATATCGCAAATAAATTGACAACAAAAGATAATGAAATAAAAATAATGGTACTCCCGCGTCTAATAAACGAAAACACAATAAAATTAAAATATTAAATGGAATAATAAAGAAAGTAAAAGAATAAATGTGCAAAATTAGTAATAAAAACAAAATAAAAATAATAAATAATTTTAGAGGACTGATAAAACAGCAATAAAAATGATATGTTAAAATTAGAGTATAAAAGTGCTTGCTAAATGAAAAAGAAGAATAAAAACGTTAATAAATGTGACCTGCGTAATATGTATATAAATTGACAACATGAAAATGAAGAATATAGTAAATATTGATTAAAAGATACGAAAAACAGCAGATAAATGTAAAAAAAATGATAAAAAGTACTGATATAAATATAAAAATTGAATGGATGAGGATAATAAAAAGTCTAAAACTGATATGAAAGAGGATAAACGAGGACGAACGGGTGACTTTTCTGTATGAGTAATAGGATCTGATTAGGTGATAGAAGTTGATTAAAGTAAAGCAAAAAAGATTATTGTATAAACGAGCAACTTGCATGCAATAAATAATATAATATGATATAAAATAATATAAAAAATAAGTTAAATAAGCAATATAAAGAGTGAAATATAAAAAATAAAGAGCAATGGAAAAAAGATTAAAATATAAGTCATAATTTGTATATAAAAAAGCATTGAAAAAGAAACTGAGTCTCGTAAATATAATAAATATGACTGAAAAAAGACAAAAAAGAATATAAATATAGTTCCCGCGTCTAATAGATAAGACTTGTCATAAAAACATAGCCAAATAAACCGCATAGACAAAATGGGACCCCCGCGTCTAATATATATGAATTGCTATAAAATTGACATAAAAAAGCTGCGAATAAAAGTAATGCGACTGGAATAAAATAAAATATCGCAAATAAATTGACAACAAAAGATAATGAAATAAAAATAATGGTACTCCCGCGTCTAATAAACGAAAACACAATAAAATTAAAATATTAAATGGAATAATAAAGAAAGTAAAAGAATAAATGTGCAAAATTAGTAATAAAAACAAAATAAAAATAATAAATAATTTTAGAGGACTGATAAAACAGCAATAAAAATGATATGTTAAAATTAGAGTATAAAAGTGCTTGCTAAATGAAAAAGAAGAATAAAAACGTTAATAAATGTGACCTGCGTAATATGTATATAAATTGACAACATGAAAATGAAGAATATAGTAAATATTGATTAAAAGATACGAAAAACAGCAGATAAATGTAAAAAAAATTATAAAAAGCAATAATTAAAAAAGAAAATTCTATCACTTTTCTAAATTTAATGCTCTCAAACATACACTTAAAACTTCTATCTTCTTTTCTAACTTCTTCACTTTTCTAAATACTTAATACTTCTTCTCAAAGAAATTCTATCTTCTTTTCTTACTCTACTTCTTCACTTTTCTAATTTCATACATACCTTAAAACTGAAATTCTATCTTCTTTTCTTACTCTACTTCTTCACTTTTCTAAATTCTTAATACTTCTCAAAGCATACTACTTAAAACTGAAATTCTATCTTCTTTTCTTACTCTACTTCTTCACTTTTCTAAATTCTTAATACTTCTCAAAGCATACTACTTAAAACTTAAATTCTATCTTCTTTTCATATTACTTTTTCACTTTTCTAAATACTTATTACTTCTCAAAGCATACTCCTTAAAACTGAAATTCTATCTTCTTTTCTTACTTTACTTCTTCACTTTTCTAAATACTTATTACTTCTCAAAGCATACTACTTAAAACTGAAATTCTATCTTCTTTTCTTACTCTACTTCTTCACTTTTCTAAATACTTAATACTTCTCAAAGCATACTCCTTAAAACTTAAATTCTATCTTCTTTTCTTACTTTACTTCTTCACTTTTCTAAATACTTAATACTTCTCAAAGCATACTCCTTAAAACTGAAATTCTATCTTCTTTTCTTACTTTACTTCTTCACTTTTCTAAATTCTTAATACTTCTCAAAGCATACTCCTTAAAACTGAAATTCTATCTTCTTTTCTTACTTTACTTCTTCACTTTTCTAAATTCTTAATACTTCTCAAAGCATACTCCTTAAAACTGAAATTCTATCTTCTTTTCTTACTCTACTTCTTCACTTTTCTAAATACTTAATACTTCTCAAAGCATACTCCTTAAAACTGAAATTCTATCTTCTTTTCTTACTTTACTTCTTCACTTTTCTAAATTCTTAATACTTCTCAAAGCATACTCCTTAAAACTGAAATTCTATCTTCTTTTCTTACTTTACTTCTTCACTTTTCTAAATACTTAAAACTTCTCAAAGCATACTCCTTAAAACTGAAATTCTATCTTCTTTTCTTACTTTACTTCTTCACTTTTCTAAATTTATCACTTCTCAAAGCATACTCCTTAAAACTTAAATTCTATCTTCTTTTCTTACTTTACTTCTTCACTTTTCTAAATACTTAATACTTCTCAAAGCATACTCCTTAAAACTGAAATTCTATCTTCTTTTCTTACTTTACTTCTTCACTTTTCTAAATACTTATCACTTCTCAAAGCATACTACTTAAAACTGAAATTCTATCTTCTTTTCTTACTTTACTTCTTCACTTTTCTAAATACTTAATACTTCTCAAAGCATACTCCTTAAAACTGAAATTCTATCTTCTTTTCTTACTCTACTTCTTCACTTTTCTAAATACTTAATACTTCTCAAAGCATACTACTTAAAACTGAAATTCTATCTTCTTTTCTTACTTTACTTCTTCACTTTTCTAAATACTTAATAATTCTCAAAGCATACTACTTAAAACTGAAATTCTATCTTCTTTTCTTACTTTACTTCTTCACTTTTCAAAATACTTAATAATTCTCAAAGCATACTCCTTAAAACTGAAATACATTCTTTCTTTTCTTACTTTACTTCTTCACTTTTCCAAAACTTACTTCTCAAAGCATACTCCTTAAAACTGAAATTCTATGATCTTTTCTTACTTTACTTCTTCACTTTTCTAAATACTTAAATACTTCTCAAAGCATACTCCTTAAAACTAAATTCTATGATCTTTTCTTACTTTACTTCTTCACTTTTCTAAATACTTAATACTTCTCAAAGCATACTCCTTAAAACTGAAATTCTATCTTCTTTTCTTACTTTCTTCTTCACTTTTCAAAATATTTAATGCTTCTCAAAGCATACTCCTTAAAACTGAAATTCTATCTTCTTTTCTTACTTTACTTCTTCACTTTTCTAAATACTTATTACTTCTCAAAGCATATTCCTTAAAACTAAAATTCTATCTTCTTTTCTTACTTTACTTCTTCACTTTTCAAAATACTTAATACTTCTCAAAGCATATTCCTTAAAACTGAAATTCTATCTTCTTTTCTTACTTTATTCTTCAATTTTCTAAATACTTAATGCTTCTCAAATCATACTCCTTAAAACTAAAATTCTATTTTCTTTTCTTACTTTACTTCTTCACTTTTCTAAATACTTATTACTTCTCAAAGCACACTCCTTAAAACTGAAATTCTATCTTGTTTTCTTGCTTTACTACTTTACTTTTCTAAATACTTAATACTTCTCAAAGCATACTCCTTAAAACTGAAATTCTATCTTCTTTTCTTGCTTTACTACTTTACTTTTCTAAATACTTAATACTTCTCAAAGCATACTACTTAAAACTGAATTTCTATCTTCTTTTCTTACTTTACTTCATCACTTTTCTAAATACTTAATACTTCTCAAAGCATACTCCTTAAAACTGAAATTCTATCTTCTTTTCTTACTCTACTTCTTCACTTTTCTAAATACTTAATACTTCTCAAAGCATACTACTTAAAACTGAAATTCTATCTTCTTTTCTTACTCTACTTCTTCACTTTTCTAAATACTTAATACTTCTCAAAGCATACTCCTTAAAACTGAAATTCTATCTTCTTTTCTTGCTTTACTACTTTACTTTTCTAAATACTTAATACTTCTCAAAGCATACTACTTAAAACTGAAATTCTATCTTGTTTTCTTGCTTTACTACTTTACTTTTCTAAATACTTAATACTTCTCAAAGCATACTCCTTAAAACTGAAATTCTATCTTCTTTTCTTACTTTACTTCTTCACTTTTCTAAATACTTAATACTTCTCAAAGCATACTCCTTAAAACTGAAATTCTATCTTCTTTTCTTACTTTACTTCTTCACTTTTCTAAATACTTAATACTTCTCAAAGCATACTACTTAAAACTGAAATTCTATCTTCTTTTCTTACTTACTTCTTCACTTTTCTAAATACTTAATACTTCTCAAAGCATACTCTTTAAAACTGAAATTCTATCTTCTTTTCTTACTCTACTTCTTCACTTTTCTAAATACTTAATACTTCTCAAAGCATACTCCTTAAAACTGAAATTCTATCTTCTTTTCTTACTTTACTTCTTCACTTTTCTAAATACTTAATACTTCTCAAAGCATACTACTTAAAACTGAAATTCTATCTTCTTTTCTTACTCTACTTCTTCACTTTTCTAAATACTTAATACTTCTCAAAGCATACTCCTTAAAACTGAAATTCTATCTTCTTTTCTTACTTTACTTCTTCACTTTTCAAAATACTTATTACTTCTCAAAGCATACTCCTTAAAACTAAAATTCTATCTTCTTTTCTTACTCTACTTCTTCACTTTTCTAAATACTTAATACTTCTCAAAGCATACTCCTTAAAACTGAAATTCTATCTTCTTTTCTTACTTTACTTCTTCACTTTTCAAAATACTTATTACTTCTCAAAGCATATTCCTTAAAACTGAAATTCTATCTTCTTTTCTTACTCTACTTCTTCACTTTTCTAAATACTTAATACTTCTCAAAGCATACTACTTAAAACTGAAATTCTATCTTCTTTTCTTACTTTACTTCTTCACTTTTCTAAATACTTATCACTTCTCAAAGCATACTACTTAAAACTGAAATTCTATCTTCTTTTCTTACTCTACTTCTTCACTTTTCTAAATACTTAATACTTCTCAAAGCATACTCCTTAAAACTGAAATTCTATCTTCTTTTCTTACTCTACTTCTTCACTTTTCTAAATACTTAATACTTCTCAAAGCATACTACTTAAAACTGAAATTCTATCTTCTTTTCTTACTCTACTTCTTCACTTTTCTAAATACTTAATACTTCTCAAAGCATACTCCTTAAAACTGAAATTCTATTTTCTTTTCTTGCTTTACTACTTCACTTTTCTAAATACTTAATACTTCTCAAACATACTACTTAAAACTGAAATTCTATCTTGTTTTCTTGCTCTACTACTTCACTTTTCTAAATACTTAATACTTCTCAAAGCATACTCCTTAAAACTGAAATTCTATCTTCTTTTTTTACTTTACTTCTTCACTTTTCTAAATACTTATCACTTCTCAAAGCATACTCCTTAAAACTGAAATTCTATCTTCTTTTCTTACTCTACTTCTTCACTTTTCTAAATACTTAATACTTCTCAAAGAATACTACATAAAACTGAAATTCTATCTTCTTTTTAGGCTACTTTACCTCCCACTTTTCAAAATAAAATAATCTCAAAGCATAACTCCTTAAAACTGAAACTGACTAAATCAAGCTTTTTTACTTCCATAGCCACTTCTTCACTTTGGTAACTAAAAAATACTGTATTAATTCTCAAATGCATAATAGCTTAAAACTAAATAACTATGAAATCTTTCCTTACTCTACTTCTTCACTTTAAAGAAAAAAACTTATTACTATCTCAAAGCATGAAGAAAGATCAATAAAACAGGAAATCTATCTTCTTTTTTACTCTAAACTTCTTCACTTTTTATACTTATTACTTCTCAAAGCATACTACTTAAAACTGAAATTCTATCTTCTTTTCTTACTCTACTTCTTCACTTTCTAAATTCTTAATACTTCTCAAAGCATACTACTTAAAACTTAAATTCTATCTTCTTTTCTTACTCTACTTCTTCACTTTTCTAAATACTTAATTACTTCTCAAAGCATACTCCTTAAAACTGAAATTCTATCTTGTTTTCTTACTCTACTACTTCACTTTTCTAAATTCTTAATACTTCTCAAGCATACTCCTTAAAACTGAAATTCTATCTTCTTTTCTTACTCTACTACTTCACTTTTCTAAATACTTAATGCTTCTCAAATCATACTCCATAAAACTAAAATTCTATTTTCTTTTCTTACTTTACTTCTTCACTTTTCTAAATACTTATTACTTCTCAAAGCACACTCCTTAAAACTGAAATTCTTTCTTCTCTTCTTAATCTACTTCTTCACTTTTCTAAATACTTATTACTTCTCAAAGCATACTCCTTAAAACTGAAATTC